>MU762212.1:30559-118262 GCA_026770625.1 Nicotiana glauca | reverse complement strand
TTCGTCTCTAAAGGTTAATTAATTCACGAATATGAATTCGAGAGTCGAATTCAAGTCCGAATTCAAACAAAAGGGTAAAACCTTTTAGCTTGAACACTCTATCAAATTCAAAACTCAATTTTATATTTGTGAATTAATCTCCTCTATTCTTAAGGAATTTTGAAGATTTTCTGATTTATAACAATTGGTAGACCTACAAATTGGATTTATATTTAAAGAGGCGTATCGAATAAGATCTTAGAATCTGTTATTTTAATAAGCTGATGCCAACTTTGGGCCTCAAAACAGGCCCACTTTATGAGCTGAAAATCGAAGTTGGGCCAACCTGTGTGTGATTGAGGCCCGAATATGTTCAGTAACGAAGAAGTGCAAATGTAATTCCATTTAATCAAACACCTGCTACATTAACTTTTTAATGAACATTCTAGGTACTGAAATTCTTACATGAACTAATACCTTGATTTAAATTCGATTACAGTTACTGTTACCTTTAATCAGTACATATTTTTTAATAACAGTAACAGTAATTGATTAAACATATATGAACTAATACTCAGCAACTCATACGAAGTTTTGAATGCATCATACCTACACTGTATTTACAACCTGAGATCTAATTTTTTTTAATTAACAACATCCTATCAAATATTCTAAATACCTATATGGAGACTATTGATTCAGAAGAGGAAGATTTAAATCCAAAAAAAAACACTTAACAATTAATTACCATTCACAGTCCAATTTATACATCTCACAATCAGTCAAATACATAATATGCAATATCGTATAGGCTACTATTTTATACATCAAAATTGAATAAAATAAAAATAAATGATGCTCAAATATTAATCTTCAAACGATAGATCTACTTCATTGCCATAGGCTTGAGGAGATATAGAACATGTACCCGGAATCGATTTACAGCAAAGAAAAAGGATGATCAGCAGCAATAGATTATTTCAATAGCAAATTCACACTCAAACAGCTCAAAATCACTTTGTAACCCAGATTCACACTCGAAGCATACCAGAATAAGTTGTAACCCAGCAGTAACAACAAACATTCAACCAACAGACTTAGACAAGTTTAAATTCACCCCAAACGAAGTCAAAATTGCACTCAAATCACTCAGAAATCCCAACAGCTGATCACAGGAAGTTTTTGGCTATTTTTAATTACTGAAAACTAGAAAATCTAAAGTTGAATGTAACAGTATTAACTCTGATTTTTCCTTGTAGTTTCGTATGGTTTTTTTTTTGGATTTTTATGAGCTTTGAATTTCAGATTCTAATCTGAATTTAGAGAAGAAGTTTTGGGGGGAAATTTTTGGAGAATCTAAAACTTGTCAAACAAGGCAAATGAATGCCTATTTATAGAAAATTCTAGGGTGCAACTTCAGATTTTTATTTTGCTCATTAGTCTCTACTTTATTTCCATTCCTACCCCTTGTTTTCTGACTTGTTAAACAAGTAACTACACCTATTTAGCTAAAATCTACACTAGAGCCCAATCTAGAAGATTCTAAACCTATTATAATTCCTATACTGCCCTCACTTCATTCTGAAATTTATTATTTTTAGTTAAACTACCCTTTTCATTGCCCATACTACCCCTGAAACTAAGCTGAAATTACCACTAACCTATTTTGCTATTCCAAAAGTGCCCCCACTTTACTCTTAGAATTACCAACCTTATCTCAAACAAATCTCAACCCTTTTACCATAGTTAAACTTCTAACATCTATAACCAATCATAGCAACTAATTTAAACTAAGCAACTGAGCTAAGGCATTATTGATAGCAATTACTGATTTAACTAAACTAAACTAATTAAAACCAGCTAATAACAACACTAGGGAACAAAACTTAAACGATATTACTTAAGACTTATTAACCAGATAATCAAATTAAAATCAGAACTCAAGTCAAATTGGAAACAAATAATCAGAAACCCTATTCATAATCAGAACACGAATCGAGACAACAATGGCAGAATTCAAAACAGAAAGTTCATCCTAGAAATAACAATTACAGAATCAATAAGAGATGATTGACTAAACTATACCCACAGCACTTGAATAAAACTAATGCGAATTAATGGCGAAATTAAGAAACAGTCCTATGTTATCAATTAATTATGAAGCAGAAATCATGGTATTAATCCACCTTAGCACCAGAAAAATAGAAAAAAAACAGAGACGAATTTGGACAAAGAACTCACTGATTAAGACAAAAGGGTATACGGGGAAACAAATGAGGATTCAACTAATAAAATCCTAAGGCTAAAAAAACTTACTATGGAAAGCCCTCGATCTTGAAAATCTCCCAAAAGGCTGATCCGAACAGACATCAAAATCTAAAGGGTCCTTAAGCTGCTATGACATGGAATCTATCACGAAGACGGACCCCTGGTGAAAAACGAGACGGCGCCGCTACTGGAATTTAAAGGCGGCGGCTAGGGTTCTTCAACTTCGAATCAAGATTCGAAGCCCTTGAGTTCGATTCGGAGGAAAAAAGATGTAGTTATGGCATGAGAAGGCTGAGACGATGCCAGGGTATGATTTTGGCGGCCATTGGCATAACTCTCATCTTGGCCGGCAATTTCAATGGAAGATTTGGCACGTTTGGCCTGGATTTGGACAAAACTAGGTTGGGGGTTGGAAAGAGGAGGGAAAAAGGGGTTAAGGGTGTAAATTTGGGGTTGATTAGGGTTGCGCCGCCGGCGGCGGAAGGGATAGAGGTGGCTGGAGATGGGGGTGTTACAGGGTACGGGGAAGGGACTTATGTTTAGGGTTTTTCTTGTAATGTTTTATTATATCTTTGCTTAAATGACAGATCTCATATGGTCTGTTGGATCAGGGCAATGAAGGGCTCAGATGTAACGACATGAAACGACGTCGTTTTAAGGTTTAGGGGGCAATGGACCGGGTATTTAATTGGGCCTGGGACGGGTGTCTTGTGTTTGGGCAAGGTAGATTTGGGCTAGGATTGGGATACTTTCAAAAACTGGCCCAAATTTCTTAATTGTTTTCCCCCTTTTGATTTTGTTTTCTTTTTATTTCTTTTTGCTTTTGCATTCATTTTCATTTTTGTATTTTGTATTTTTTACTTTGTATTTTTTCTGATTTTGTAAAAATTAAAACAAAACCTAATTAAACTATTTAACTTCTAAAATTATTTAAAATCAATTATCAATAAAATTTTCCTAGGAACTATTTTTGTGAATTTCTTTAAATTTTGTTCTAAAACAAATCAATACCTAATTAATACTAAAAATGAAATTAAAATCCTAAATGCAAATGCATCTTTTGTATTTTTATATGACTTACCATGCACAAATAACATTCAAACAATTAACACAAAATTCACAAAAATTGTAAAATAAGGAAAAATCTTTTGTTTGAATTTTATGGGAATAACTCATATATATAGGGCAAAAATCACGTGCTCACACCCTTGAGGCGAGGCAATTCTACAGAGGCTTCGAGGTATATCTACAGCATCTGCAGACCGAGGAGTCCATTTCCATTCTATCTTGTAGTGATAATCCTTCTATCTTTTCTATTGATGTAGACATTCCAGAGTTAGAGCATTTTTATGATATTCATAGCTTGTGATTCATGGGATTTAGGGTTTTGGGAAGTTATTCAGTTTGAGAATTATATATGTATATGTTGAGCGGCACTTAAAGCTTCATTATATTATTTCGTAGTTTTTATTTATTTTATCTGTTATTTTTACCCTTTTTTCGCAATTGTTAGGCTTACCTAGTCGTAGAGACTAGGTGCTGTCATGATAGTTTACAGAGGGTGAACTGGGGTCGTGACATGTTCGTATCATAGCTCTAGGTTCATAGGAGTCATGAATCACAAATCGGTTTATTAGAGTCCCGCGGATCGGTACGGAGATGTCTATACTTATCCACGAGAGGCTATGTAATTGTTAGTAAAATTCCATTTTATTTCCTGGCCGTGTGAGATTTTGTAACCACAATCCTGAACTTCTATCTTCTATTCTCTCACAGATGGTGAGGAAACATTCTACCCGAGATGATCAGGCACCCACACCTCTTAATAGAGTCGTCAGAGGTCGGGACCGGGGTAGAGGCCGAGGATGCGCATGTGGTGCAGCCAGAGCACCCTTGCAAGCTACCACTTAGGAGCCACCAACAGCTCCCACCAAAGCCTAGGCACCTGATACGCCTACTGCTCCTACTACTCCAACACTTCAGGAGACTCCTGCACAGTTCATGAGCATGTACACTACTCGGGCTCAGGTAGGGTTGCTTCCCCTTGCTACAACCACATCCCTAGCTGGGGGAGGAGCATAGACTCCCATCGCCCGTACTCCTGAGCAGCGAGTGCATGTTGATCAAGTCCTAAAGATTATTCCTATATGGCTTGTTATCCCATATCAGCCCGAGGACAAGGCAGCAACTTCCGAGGATGAGCAGTGGAGGCTTGAGAGGTTCAAGAAGTAAAAGCATCATGTATTCAATGGTCTAGAATCATATGATGCTCTAGGATTTCTATATGAGTGCTATCGTATTCTCCGACCATGGGTATATCAGGATCGAGCGGGGTTTCCTTCACTACTTTCCAGCTTTGAGGAGCCGCCTATGAGTGGTGGCGTACTTATGAGTTAGACAGTCCGGATGAGGCAGATTCCCTGACTTAGACTTAGTTTTTAGATATGTTCCTGGAGAGTATGTACCTCAGAGCCTCAGGGATGCATGGTGCACAGAGTTTGAGCATTTATGCTAGGGTACTATGATTGTCTCGGAGTACGTTGTCTGTTACATTAGCTTGACTAGACATCTACCAGCTTTTGTTTCTGCTATTAGCGAGAGGGTTCACTGGTTTGTTGAGGGGTTTATTCCCAGCATCTTGTCTATCATGGCTCATAAGTTGGAGATTTATATTTATTATCAGCGGGTGGTGAGCATTGGTAGGAGGATAGAGGGTGTATATGCTCGGGACATAGAGGAGAGGGAGGCCAAAAGGTCTCAAGAGTCGGGCCATTATTCTGGTGCCCATGCCCCAGTTGCTGGTCATCATAGTAGGGGCTAGATGAGTCTCCCCATTCATTCAACTCTTCCAACGGCCAATGGTATTCTAGCTCCTCCTAGGCCCGGGGATCCTTATTATGCACCTCGAGAATCAAGTGCGCCTCCTGCGCGGCATGCTTTTAGTGGTCAGTCCAATAAACCTAGCCCAAGCTAGTCATAGCCGCCACGTCCTCCTAGAGCTTGTTTTGAGTATGCTGACACACGCCATATGTTGAGGGATTGCCCCAAACTTAGGAGGGGTGCACCTCCACAGACTTCTCAGCCACAGCGTGCCCCGCAGAGTTCTTAGGCTATGATTACAGCACCAGTTGCTACCCCACCTACTCAGCCAGCTAGAGGTGGAGGTCGGGGAGGTAGAGGTTGCCCTAAATAAGGAGGCCAGGTCATATATTATGCCCTTCCTGCCCGTACCAAGGTTGTTGCCTCTAATTCTGTCATCACGGGTATTTTCCTAGTTCATAGAGATGTATCGATTTTATTCAATCTAGGCTCCACCTATTCTTATGTGTCTTCTTATTTTTCCCCACATATGGGAGATTCTCTTGTTGTGGACCGTATTTATCGGTCGTGTTTGGTTGCTCTTAGTGGTTTTGAGAACAGAGCCGATTTATTATTGCTCAACATGGTAGATTTTTATATTATCTTGGGCATGGACTAGTTGTCACCCCAATATTCTATTCTTGATTGTCATGCTAAAATCGTGATGCTGGCTATGCCAGGTGTACCGCGATTTGAGTGGAGGGGTACTTTAGATCGCACTCCCAGTAGAATTATTTTTTTCCTTAAGGCTCAACGTATGGTTGAGAAAGGGTGTCAATATCTATCTTATGTGAGAGATGTCAGTATCGATACCCCTACATTGATTCATGTAGTACAAGATTTCTTTAATGTGTTTCCAGCTATTCTTCCGGGCATGCCGCCCGATAGAGATATTGATTTTGGCATTGATCTATTACCGGGCACTCAGCCCATTTCTATTCCCCTATATCATATAGCTCTTCTTGAGTTGAAAGATCAGTTACAGGAATTGCTTGATAAGGATTTTATTTGGCCCAGTGTATCACCTTGGGGTTCTCCTATCTTGTTTATGAAGAAAAAGGATGGTTCTATGGCATGTGCATTGATTATCGCTAGTTGAACAAGGTTACAGTGAAGAACCATTATCCTTTGCCCCATATTGATGATTTGTTTGACCTGCTACAGGGTGCACGAGTGTTTTCTAATATTGACTTGCATTCAGGTTAACATCAGTTGAAGATTCGAGAGCCAGATATCTCGAAGACTGCTTTTAGGACTCGGTATGATCATTACGAGTTCCTTGTTATGTCATTTGGGCTGACCAATGCCCCAGAAACCTTCATTTGCTTGATGCACAATGTGTTCCGGCCATATCTTAACTTGTTCGTCATTGTCTTTATTGATAAAATTCTAGTATAATCCCAGAGTCGAGAACATCATGAGCAACACCTAAGGATAGTGCTTCATACTTTGAGAGAAAAGAAGTTATATGCAACGTTCTTGAAATGTGAGTTTTGGTTGGATTCCGTGGCATTCTTGGGTCACGTGGTGTCGAGTTAGGGGATAAAGGTGGATCCGAAGAAAGTGGAAGCAGTTCAAAGTTGGCCAGATCATCCTCAGCTATAGAGATCCGCAGTTTTCTTGGCTTGATAAGTTATTACCGTCGATTTGTTGAGGGGTTTTCATCTATTGTAGCACCAATGACTAGGCTGACCCAAAAGGGTGTTCCGTTCCAGTGAATGGAAGAGTGTGAGGCGAGCTTTCAAAAGCTTAAGTCAACTTTGACTACAACCCCAGTTCTAATATTGCCTACAGGCTTGGGGTGTTATAATGTCTATTGTTTTGCCTCGATGATTGTCCTTAGAGCATTATTGATGCAGGACGGTAGGGTGATTGCCTACGCATCCAAACAGTTGAAGGTACATGAAAAAAATTATCATGTTCATGATCTCGAGTTAGCTGCTATTGTTCACACATTGAAGATCTGGTGTCATTATTTGTACAGTGTTCCTTGTGAGATTTATATTGATCACCGGAGTTTGCAGCATATGTTCAAGCGGAAGAACCTTAATTTGCGCTAGAGAAGGTGGTTAGACCTGTTGAAGGACTATGATATCACTATTTTGTATCACCCGGGCAAGGCCAATGGGGTCGCCAATGCTTTGAGTCACCGGGCGGAAAGTTTGGGGAGTTTGGCATATTTACCAGCAGCGGAGAGGCCCATGGCGATGGATGTTCACGCCTTAGCCAGTCAGTTTGTGAGGTTGGATCTTTCGGAGCCCATTTGGATTATAGCTTGCATGGTTTCATGGTCTTCTTTATCTGATCGTATTCAGGAGCGTCAATTTGATGACCCTCATTTGCTTGTCCTCAAGGACATGTTTCTGTATGGCGATGCCAGAGATGTGACTATTGGTGATGACGGGGTATTAAGGATGTAGGGTCGGGTTTGTGTACCCATTCTTGATGGGCTTCGAGAGTTGATTCTATAGGAGGCCCATAGTTTGCGGTATTCCATCCATCTGGGTGCCGCGAAAATGTACCAGGATTTGAGACAGCACTATTGGTGGAGGTGGATGAAGAAAGATATAGTTGGGTTTGTAGCTCGGTTCCTTAATTGTCAATAGGTGAAGTATGGGAAGCCGAGAGCGGGTGAGTTGCTTCAACAGATAGAGATTCCGGAGTGGAAGTTGGAGCGGATCACCATGGACTTCGTAGTTGGGCTCCCACGGATGAGGATGTTCAATTCCATTTGGGTGATTATAGATCGGCTGACCACGCATTTCCTACCTGTGTGTACTACCTATTCTTCGGAGTGGTTGACAGAGATTTATATCTGGGAGATTGTCTGTCTGCATGGTATTCCATTTTCTATCATTTCAAATAGAGGTACTCAGCTCACATCACGGTTCTGGAGGGCCGTACAACATGAGTTGGGTACTCAGGTGGAGTTGAGTACATCATTTCACCCTCAGATGGACGGACAATCCGAGCAAACTATTCAGATTCTTGAGGATATGCTCCGTGCATGTATGATTGATTTCGGAGGGTCTTGGGATCAGTTCTTGCCATTGGCGGAGTTTGCCAACAACAATAGTTATTAGTCCATCATTCGGATGGCACCGTATGAGGCTTTATATGGTAGGCGGTGTAGATCACTGGGTGGGTTAGTTCAAGACGGGTGAGGCTAGATTATTGGGCACAGACTTGGTATAGGATGCTTTGGAGAAGGTTAAGCTGATTCAGGATAGACTTCGCACAGCCCAGTCCAGACAGAATAGTTATGCGGATCGGAAGTTTCGTGATGTTTCCTACATGGTTGGATGGCGGGTCTTGCTTCGGGTTTCATCTATGAAGAGCGTTATGAGATTTGGGAAGAAAGGAAAATTGTGTTCGAGGTTTATTAGTCCTTTTGAGACATTGAGACGGGTTGGGGAGGTTGTTTATGAGTTGCCTTACCTCCCAGCTTGGCAGGAGTTCATCCGGTATTTCATGTTTCCATGCTCCGAATGTATCATGGTGATCTGCCGCACGTGTTGGATTTCAGTTTAGTCCAGTTGGACAAGGATCTATCTTATGTTGAGGAGCCGGTGGTGATATTGGATAGGCAAGTTTGAAAGTGAGGCCAAAGAGAATTGCATCAGTGAAGGTTTATTGGTGGGGTCAGCTGGTCAAGGAGGCGACTTGGGAGACCGAGCAGAATATGCAACTGTTACCCTCATCTTTTCACAACTTCAGGTATGTCTCTATGCTCGTTCAAGGATGAACTAATGTTTAAATGCGGGAGGATGTAATGACCCGTCCGGTCATTTTTAAGAATTAACGCCCCGATCCCCTATTAACTACATTCCCCGTGTTTGTTTATACTATTGTGAGCTGCCAGGAGGATTTATTTGCAATTTCAGAGAGTTTTGGGACACTTAGTCCCTGAATGAGAGTTTAAGTTTGAGAATTTGGACAATAGTCGGAGCAGTGTGAAGACCGCCTCAAAATGGAATTCTATTTGTTCTGTTAGCTCCGTTGGGTGATTTTGGGTTTAGGAGCATGTTCGGATTATGTTTTGGAGGTCCGTAGCTTATTTAGGTTTGAAATGCCGAAAGTTGAATTTTTGAAGTCTCCGGTTCAATAGTGAGATTTTGATCTAGGGGTCGGAATGGAATTCCGAGAGTTGAAATAGTTCTGTAGTGTTGAATGTGACGTGTGTGCAAAATTTCAGGTCATTCGGACATGGTTTGATGGACTTTTTGATCGAAACGGAAATTTAAAGTTTCGGAAATCCTTAGGCTTGGATCGGACAGTGATTTGTGGTTTTAGCATTGTTTGATATGTTTCGAAGGTTGGAATAAGTTCGTATGATGTTTTAGGATGGGTTGACAGGTTTGGCTGAGGTCCCAGGGTCCTCGGGTGAGTTTCGGGTGCTTAACGGAAGTTGAGTTGGACTTGGGGAAATTTGATGCTGGCTAAACCTCTCGTAACTGCACCTGCATGAATGGGACCGCATGTGCGACACTACAAAAGCGGTAGGAGAATCGCAGGTGTGGTCTGAGGCATTTTGGGATTTGACCGCAGATGCGGCATAGGCACCGCATTTGTGGAAAGGAAGTCGCAGGTGTGGAAATCCTCGTTTAATGAAAAGTCACAGGTGCGATTTGGTCTTCGCAGAAGCGGGACCGCACCGCAGGTGCAGTTTCACTGGTCAGAAAAGAACAGAAATAAGGGTTTAGTCTCAAAACTTGGAAAATTGATTTGGGAGCTCGGGATTGGTGATTTTGAGAGAGATTTTCACTTGGGTGTTTTGGGTAAGTAATTCTTACTCGATTTTGATTAATTTACACGAATCTATGCTTAAATTCATCCTTTAAATTCGAATTTGGGGTGAAAATTTGGAGAAAAAGTGGGAATGTTCTTAGGCCTAATGTTGGAGTTTTGATCAAGTTTTTGATGTCAAATTGGAGTAACTTCTGTATATATGAACTCGTGAGAGTGTGGGGATTCCGAATTTGTAAATTTTACCTGATTCTGAGATGTGGGCCCGGGGAACTTTTTGGGCGATTTTCCTAATTTTGTGTATTAGCTTCAAATTAATTAGTTGAATTAGTTACTTGACGTTATATTTACATTATGCAATTACTTTGAATAGATTTCGGCCATTCAAAGTCGGATACTCGTGGCAAGTACATGGTATTGCGTTGATTGAGCGGGATCGAGGTAAGTAGCTTGCCTAACCTTGCATGGGGATACTGCCCTTAGGATTTAGTATTGTTGATATATGAAATATCTTGTACGTGAGGTGACGAATGCATACATGTGCTAATTGTTGAAAATCCTTTTTTCATTAAGAACTATAACTGAGTTTTATTTCCTGTTTATGCTACCGGCAATTTAATCCTACTGTTAACTTAGGGAAGCATGTCTAATTGACATAATTGCCTTACTTGCTCAAACTGCTTTATTTGAATTCCGTGCATCATGCTAGGTTAGAATTATCTGTTTACCTTGGTATGAAATTTGGACTGAATTGAATATTCTTCATGTTGCTTCTGTGTGTTTACTTTGGGACTACGGGACGGTATCCCAGGAGATCCCCTTGCATGTTTACTTTGGGACTACAAATTTGTATTCCAGAAGATCCCCCTGCACTTTTATATTGGAACTATGGGATTGCACCTGGTAGATTTCCCCAGTATTGGGCATTTACATTTAGGACTACAGATCGATATTCTGGGAGATCCCCACGTACTATGATTTGGACTACGAAACGACACCTCGGAGATCCACTGGATATTATAATTGGGACTACAGGACAGTATCTTGGGATATCCCCGGCTTTTATCTCTGTGTTGGGCTATATTTTCCTGCAATGATTATTTTGTCTCTGTTGCAGTTGTTGTTACTCTTTTTACCATGTATTACTTTAATATTGTCTCTTTCCTTATATATATTATTTTATATGATCGGTAGGGACCTGACCTTCCTCGTCACTACCCGACCGAGGTTAGGCTTAGAACTTACTGGGTACCGCTGTGGTATACTCATGCCCTTTCCTGCACATGTTTTTCATGTGTTGATCCAGGTACTTCGACTCAGCCCTACTACCCTTGAGGCGAGGCGATTCTCCAGAGGATTCGAGGTATATCTTCCACGTCCGCAGACCAAGGAGTCCCTTTCCATTCTATCTTGTAGTGATATCCCTTCTATCTTTTCTATTGATGTAGACATTTCGGAGTTAGAGCATTTTTTTTTATATTCGTAGCTTGTGATTCATGGAATTCCGGGTTTTGGTAAGTTGTTTAGCTTGAGAGTTATATTTGTATATGCCGAGCGGCATCTTAAACCTTCATTATGTTATTCCATAATTTTTCTTTGTTTTATCTGTTGTTTTCCCCCCTTTTCCGCAATTGTTAGGCTTACCTAGTCGTAGAGGCTAGGTGTTGTCACGATAGTCATGGGGCGAAACTGGGGTCATGGCAAAAGGACACACATGTAAAAAATGATTTATTTAAAATACTTTATTAAATTGGATAAATCAAAATAAATAATTATTTCATAAAGAATAAAATACAATACTATAATTAAACATCATGGTTAATAGTATATCCCAACAATTTCTCACTTAGACTGATAAAAATGCGCCTACAACTCTAATACCCATTCCTTCTACATGCTTTGCAATTGTTGTTTCGCTTAATCAAACTTGAAAAGTACCACAGCGGACCTACATACAATTAATTTGAGAGGGCGTGCTAGTCCAAAGACGAATTTATGATCTAACAATAGGTTCAAAATGAATATGTGTCACTATCCAGAATTCCCACCCTTGTAACAGTGATGGCGCCTAACACTTCACCTTCTAGGCAAGCCTACGTTAGATTATTTTTTAATCTATTTTTAAACAATTCAAATTTAATTGATTTCAATTACTGAAGTAATCGAGATAAAACTGAAATAAAGTGCGGAAAGCTATCATAACTGAAATATCTAAATACAATCCTGAATCTGGTGTTACAAGTGAACGAGCTACTAAAATAATACATATAAAGGTCCGAATGAAAGTAAAACTACCTGCAAGAAAATATACAGCTAGGATAAAGTAGAAGGGGACTTCAGGGTCGCGAACACCGAGCAGCTATACCTCAAGTCTTTGTAACGATAGACAACCTGACCAATCAACTGACCGCCGCTGGGATCGACTCCAAAATCTGCACAAGAAATGCAGAGTGTAGTATGAGTACAAGCGACCCATGTACTTTGTATGTGCCGAGCCTAACCTCGACGAAGAAGTGACGAGGCTAAGGCGGGTCACTTTTAATAACTTGTACGCAATATAAAAATAATGACAAGAAATGAACTTACGTAAAAATAAGGCAGTTAACTCATAAAAGTAACTCAATACTCAAATACCAGTAACTACAGAAATACCAAATCCTCAAAGTCTCGTACGAAAGCACCGAATCCAACACAATACAACAAGGAATACAAAATACACAAATTCTTGAGGCGCGCAACCCGATCTAACCGTACATCATGATCCTTCCTTATTTCACCGTGTAAATATCAATAATAATAAGTAAGCATATATATATATATATATATATATATATATATATATATATTTTGCGGTGCACAACCCGATCCCACCATATAATCAGAGTCAAGATCATAATCCAGCCTTATTTTACCATATCAATCCTCCCTTATTTCACCTATTGCGGTGCGCAATCCAATCCCACTGTATCACTATTAATCTTTCTGTGTTCCACCTGTTGCGGCGTGCAACCCGATCTATAAATAAATCAATAAGTACAATTAATTAAACAATCCAAATCACAAGAATTCTCTATGATTAACGAATATGAAAATTACAAATCAAGAAAGGATCTCATACCAAATTAAGAAGGCTACATTTAACACTCAACAATAAGACAAGTCAAATATATGACAGTTAAAGGATACAAGTAAGACCACTAAACAAGCAACAACTAATCATAAAATCATGGAAGAAATTAACGTTTTTAATGCAAGAATAATAATGACAAGTAGAAATTTTAAGGCATAGGGAGCAATTAAGGCATGGAATAATATAATTAATGAATGTGAACATGGAAATAAGTTATTTACAGTGTATATATACTCGTCAACTCGCATATACGACGCTACACATGAAACTCACATAGCACATAGCTCAAGGGTTCCTATTCCCTCAAACCAAGGTTACACCCAAAACTTACACCACTCCGCAATCAATTCAAAATTCAACCACTGCCTTGCCTTTCAAACAAGCCTCCAACCCAACAAAATCTAGTAAATTATTGACCAAACGATTCAAAATAAGCTTTAGAAATTACTCACGGATGAAAGAAGTTTAATGTAGATCATTATTGGAAAAAAATTGTCAAACCAATATGGGGAGCACATCTCGGAATGTGATAATAATTTACGAAATTCTAACACTTATTCCGATACGAATCCAACCATACAAAAATTATCGAATTCCGATATTGAATCACCCTTCAAATCCTCACTTTTCAATTTTGGAAGATTTTACAAAAATCTTATTTTCTTCCATTCAATTCACTAAATAATGATATAAATAAGTATGGAATCATGAAATATAATCAATGTTGGATATAGAACACTTACCCAACTGTACCTCGTGAAGAATACCTCCAGAGTCACCCAAAATTGAGGTTTCCAACTCAAACAATAAAATGAAAAATAACAACCTCCAGTCCTTAATGTTTCTGCCCAGTTCTACATCTGCGGACAAAGTATACGCGCCACAATTTCATGTGTAGCGGCACCAAAATTTGACGAGCGTAAAACACACACTTAAATTGTGCTCGCTAGTCAAAGATAATATAGATAAATTATCATCTATACAGGGATTGGAATTAAACATTGTTTGAATAATCTCCAGTTGATTACTATCTAGGAAAATTAACATATGATTTGATATATATTACTATGATTATCTATTAAAGTTTAAGCAAATAACAATTGATCACTAAAAATAGCAAGTGAGCACGAAGAAATATCAATGAGAAAAATAAGGGTAATTGACTAGATAGGTGCACAATAACTGACTCGGGATCCAATTATTGAGTTAATTCACTCTATAATAAGGTTGATTCTTACGAATTCAACCGATAATTAGATTACACTTGAAGCTAATATTCCTCTTTCGATTAAACATTAATTTCAGTAATTAATCCAATTCAAGCACGGTAAATAATTGTAACAATAAAATGATGTTCATGATCTAAAGGGTAACTTCTTACAAATATTTCCTATTTTCTAGTCCAATTAACAATTCAAGAGGCTCTTTCGATTACCTAGAGCATAGATGTGAAGAAATTCAATATCAAACTCATCTTTCGATTAAGCAAAATACTAAATAACTCCACAAATATATCAAAGAACCATCAATTAATTCTAACGATTATCAAGAATCAAATCCCTAATCAGATTATTGAAACACCATATCTATCAACACCCAAATGGAGATTACTCCATAGCAATGGAGTAAGATATCTCAAACAAGTTTAAGAACAAAGAAAATATCAATTCTAATGATTTAATAAAAACTATCGTATTGTACTAATTGTAGATTGAAATCTTGATGAATTCTTGAGTCTTCTTTCTTGGGTGGCTCTCCAATCTTCTCTAGGTCAAAAATATTGCAAAATGGTATTTTTGGTGTATTTAAGCCGTCCCCAAAACAAATCCGGATGAAACTACTCTTTTAAGCCGAAATAGGAAATCACTCTAACAAAATTGTACTGTAGCGTTGCGCCATGCAGTGTGCTTGTAGGAAGTTCCATGACACTTTGCAAAAATACAATCTGGGCATATTTTGCACTGTTGCGCTGCGCCATGCAGTGCCACATGTTGCGCGGCTATGCAACTTTTATAAAGTAAATTCGTTTCTTCATTTTTTAACATCCGCACTTGGTCCTCAATCCCCGAACGCATCCCGGCTTAATTTCTTGGGCTCTTACTCTGACTTCAAAGCTCCAACTTAATGGAATTAGATCCAAGTTACCTTAATAGCTGGGAATTGTTTCCTACAAGACATAAAACACATAATAAGTGTAAATCACTGTCATTTAAGGTCAAACGCACGTAAATACAGTAATTAGAGTGCAATATTATGGCTAAAACATGGGGTTCTAGCCTACCATCAGCTTGTGAGCTATGACTCGCATTTGCAGTTCCAAACCGCCAGCCTAGTGGCCGCACTTGTGAAAGAACATGTTACACCTGCAACATCGTGGACGCGTCCAAATGACCGCAGAAGCGGACTCTCCCTCCGCATAAGCGATTTTTCATTAGGGCCAAACATCTCCGCATAAGCGAAGCAACCGGACACCCCCAATCTCGCAGAAGTGACTACGCACATGTACTCCAAAAATGCACAAGTGCAACGCAAGAGAACCATACCCATCCAACATGCTCCTAACGATCCAAAATCCGTTTGAAACTCACCCGAGCCACTGGGGATATTGTCTGAACATACCAATAAGTCCCATAGTATAACATGGACCTACTCGAGGCTTCAAATTGTATCAAATAATGTTGAAATGACTAGTCGTACCTCGAATCGAACTTATAAATTTTTAAATCTTTCAACTTCTAATACTTGTGCCAAAACACATCAATTCAATTCGCAATAACCTCAAATTTCGCATGTAAGTCCCAAACGACATAATAGAGCTATACCAACTCTCACAATTGCAATCCGATCCCGATACCAACAAAGTCAATTCACGGTCAAACTTAGAAATTGTTTAAACCTTTAAATTTCTAATTTTTAACAAACGGCGTTAAATCAAGCTAGGGACTTCCGAATTTAATTCCGGGCATATGCCCAAGTCCCAAATCACGATATATACCCACCTGGACTATCAAAACACTGATCTGTGAATGTTTACACAAAATGTTGACTGAAGTCAACTCAAATGAGTTTTTGAGGCACGATTTCACATTTTCATCAATTTTGTCATAATAAACTTCCGGAAAAAGATGCGAACTGTGCATGCAAATTGAGGAAGACTAAACCGAGCTATTTGAGGTCTTGGAACACAAAAATGAAGGTTAAAATTTAAAATGACCTATCGGGTCATCACATTATTACATACTCATGTGTAGATGTTTTGTAAATTTTTGGTATATGTTTGCATAATTCGAGCCAAAACAGTTAAACTCACAGAACCTATCCCAGATTTGTGTCTGCATTCTACCCCTTGCATTAAAACCTTTGTCTAATCATGTTGTACTGTTAGATTGTTCATGGCCAGGGATGGACCCACATGGTGTCAAGGGGGTTTGGTTGAACCCGTTTTGTTAAAAAATTATACTGTGTGTATAGCTAAATTATATTTAAAACGGACAGGATAAGTAAAAAAATAATCTTTGAACCCACTTGAACCAAGTGAAATTTCTGTCGAGATGGTCCAGGGGGTTCGAATCTGCATTGGATAACCGAGTTCGAATTCAATACAAATCATATTTCTATTTTTTTTATTTTGTCTGCATTTGAAACGGCGTAGGACAAATTAACCATACGGTACAGCAGGCGATATTGTGTTTCAAATCAACCAAGTTTCCCCTTCTAAATTTATATTACCCTCATGTCGTATTCCTAGTCATTTTTTCGATTCAATTTTTTTTTTTTTTTTTTTTTGCTTAAATGCAATAAAAACTATTCGATAGTTCAATCAGCTTAAAAAAATAACTAAACTTATCTACAAAGTAAATTTTGGTTCTTTCTTTCTTAAATTTTGATATAACATGCAAGTGTATTTATTGAAATGACTTGTAATCTATTAGTTTAATTTAATTATTATTGCTTAATTATTTTATTCTAAATTTTCTGCGTTGGTGTATAGCTCTTTTTCACTGTTATTAGTTTATCATTTAGAAATCTTCTTAATTATATTTTTTTCTGCAAGTAACAGCTTCTTAATAATAAAAAATATTTAAATACCTTAGGGTTAATAAACTTTTGTTAAATCAAATGGAAAGTAGATAAATTTATTTTAGCTTTTTTCAAAATATTTTCAACTTTGTTAAAATTTTAGTGTCCCAACTTTAAAATGAATTTATTTTGAGATTGTGTTAAGAACATGTTTACCCTAAAATTCAAGTAACAATTAAACTTATATTATGGTTTTAAGGATATGTGATTCAATCCAATACTGGTTGATAAACAAGAAATTAAATAAAAATTAGAGAATAAAATAAATCAAACCACTATGCTAGCCAAATTTTGACCTCGACTTGAGGTAGTCTCAAGGTGTGATAATAAGAATAACAAATGATAAAGCAATTCCGATGAACAGTGAGCGAAATAGCAAGAAAGCAGTAACTGTATATATTCTTATCAATGAACAATAAGTCTTACAAATGAATGAGATCTCTCTTTATATAATAGGAGAGTCCTAAATAAGGTATACTTCTAATTATAGTAGGAAATTATATTAACATCTAATTAACCTCCGAAGATCAATCCATTCCGAAATTCATGCCACGATCTTCCATCCGTTGCGGATATATGGCTATTTCCGTTACTGAACTATACCGGCATCATTTTGAAGTATGCCCTCTTCTGACCTTAGTTTGTGATGTCGACCTCGATCTTGGAAAGAAACTTCGATCACGGACTCGACGTCCTGGCCTTTCAACGTAGTGTCTCTTTTTCGATCAAAGGATGAAATTAGGTAGCCCCGATTTCCACCGTATATAGATAATTCCCTCGTTTCTTAGAGTAACATGATAAGAAATGACTTGAGCCTCAATTTTTTGGAGACCCCGATAATGACATCATCCCCGTGACGTAAGCAGTCGAGGTAGCCGAAACATTCCGTCGGTAAAATTTCCCAACTTATTAATGTTTGTTAGTGGATGGTCGACTACTAGCACCACTGAACCGCCACCGTAATCTATAAATACAGGTTCTTTATTTGAATCAAAACTTTACTTCCAGCTTCACTAAGTTTTCGAAGTCTCTTCCTCTCCCCATCTCTTCTCTTTCACCTGTTGAGTCAATTTTGTTAGTCACCAAAAGCACCAAAATTCACCTCTCTCCGCTTCCTTCTATCTGAATCAATGGCAAAAACATCCAAGACTATCCCACAAATGGAGAAAGATTATTCCTCTTCTTCCCAGCCGGCTGGTGACAAAATGCTGGTAGAATTGCTGCCTCACGAGTACATTCCCGGACATTGTGACTTAAAAATGGACATCAAAGTCAAAAACTCTCTGTTGGTCTCTAGCCGATGTGAACATGTGTCGAGATATATCTGCTTGATAATGGCAAAATATCTCGAGGCTGTAAAGAAGGACGGTAGCTGGAGGGCCGAGGCCGTGGTACAAATTCTCGCTCCTGAAGCGAGCATTACCACCTATGTGGAGGGGTTGGAATTCACTCCCCGAACTCTATTTTTTTTCTTTATGTAATGCCTTTATTTATTATGCAGCGGTTGTTTGGATGCCTCACGCAGTCCCTGATATCGAAGACTGGGTTGGGAAATTGGCCTCGACTTCCTCCCATGCCGAGCGCTACTAGCGTGAATTGGCAAGGGGCATATGGGAAGCCAAGAATCATGGTAAATTTATCCTATAAGCTTTTGAAGGATTTTTTGCGGTAACGTTTATTTTTACTTATACTTGACACCTTTTTATGTAGGCCTCGGTGATATTGCTGAAATGAGGCCGGCTCTGCCTGGGGAAGAGGTGGCTCCCAAATTGGATAAGGACAAGAAAAGAAGGTTGGCCTCACATTCTGATACCCCAAAGACTAAGAAGAGTAAGGCTCGTAAGTCGAAGGATGACTCTACAGCTCTATTTGCTAATGTAGCCCAAAAGCTACAAGATGAAGAAGAGGAGAGGGAAGATGCTGGTTGCGAGCTGGTGCCTCGAAAGAGGGGGAGCGTCGAAGATTCAATAGTAGTTTGGCTGGTGATGGTCAAGGTAACTCACCCTCGGACCGAGGAGATCTCGGAAGGTACCCCGAGCAAAGTCCCCGAATCATTGGGTGTTGAAGATATTTCCTACCATGATGACAACCGGAAAGTATGCACGTAGGGTTCGGTTCTAGGTCTCTTTGGAAGGGAAAAAGTGCCCCATGTGACATGCTTGGGGAAATCAATATTGATGATTTGTCGCTCGGCCCTGAATTTTCTAAAGGGCAATTTTGGGAGGCTCGATCTATGGAGACCCCCAATGTTGGAATGACCCATGATGGGAAAGAAAAGACATATTTCATGGGATCCTTGTGGGGGTCGATGATATTTAATATCTAGATGCGACGATCACTTTTTATGAGGGCCATCGTCGCCTAAACCAGTTAAACTTCATCCCCCGTTATTACGTTTGCTTTCATTTCTTTTTGTTTGATTTCTTTACTTTCTCCATAGGCTGTAATATTTCATCGGGAAGCGTTCACCAAATCCGAAGCTGAGCTAAACCAATGTAAGGACGATCTCAAAAGGCTTATTGAGGAGAGAGACGCCCTCAAATGCCTCTATGTACAGAAAGAAAAGAAGATCAAGGACCTCCGAGCAGACTTGGCCCAGGCTCGTAAGGAAGAGGCCGAGCTAGATGAGTAGGTAACTATCCTTTTGAACGATTCAGTATCAACCCAACTATGGAGTTTAACACTTCAATATCTCAACTGCACCAAAAGCTGGAAAGGATCGAGCTGCTCCGAAGGGAAGTCGATCAGATCAAAGCCGACTGTGAGTGGAAGGAGAACATGGACCACCTTACTACGAAGAAAAAGGCTACCTTGGCCAAACTGTCATCGATCGAGGTCCAACTTCGAAGCATTAAAGAGAAAAGCTCAGCCCAGGCCAAAAGGATAGAGGAGCTTGAAGCTGAGCTTGCTGAAGCCAAGGCGGAGGTCGGGAAGACGAACATGATGGCTGATAAGTCCATAGTCGTGTACCTAGCTGATGCTGAGGTTGCTCAAATGCAGATAAGGGAGGCTTCTAATCGAGAGCAATGGAGCAATGACTTGGCGAAGTGCCAATTCCGGAGGTAGACCCTCAAGGAAATCCATGCTCGAGGTTTCGACCTCTCCAAAGAGATAGCTCAAGCTAAGGTGCTTGAAGCTGATGCCAGGTTACTTGTCTCCTCCGTTGATGAAGATGATGATGAAGGAAGACAAGGCGGTTCTGATAACAACGAGGGGCCCAAAGGAGAAGCTGCCCCTGAGGGAGAAACCAGCCCCGAGCATAGTTAGGATTTTATTTTTCCTTTTCTTTTCTGTATGAACCCCATTGGTCCCTTGTACATATTTTCCCATATATAAAGAAATTTTCCCTTTCTAATGCCTTCTTAATTTTTATCTACAATGCCTTGCAAAACTTTAGCACAATCTTATGCTTTGAACAGTGCGTTCGAGGTTTTGGTTTTGGATGGCTTCCTCGAAGTCACCACAGTCGAGTTTGAATAAGGTTCGAACTTGAAGCATAGGCCCATTCGGGTTTATGTTGAATAAGGATGAGTCCCCGAGCCATAGTCAGGTCTGTTTTTATTTGGGCTCGAAATAGTCGAACCCATAGATTCGGATGGAGGAAGAACAAGATCTCGAACTCTAAGTCTACTGGCCCTTAGGCTCTTTAGATTGGTCCAACATGGCCTCTAAAAGATAGCTATTATTCCCCTCTTTAGGCTTAAAATTCCTAGTAAAATTTTCTTTATGCCTTAAAGTGTATTTTTTACCCATTGTGGTTTTTGGGGGTTCGATGTTCATTGAAACCTCTCTGATTTTCGCGCCTAAGCATGTTTGTGTTAAGATAATTTGATACCTCTTAAGGTTTTACGATGGCTGATTTTATTGAAACCTTTTAATTTTTTTCCAAGGGTAGCCTTTTTTAATTGGTATTTCAAAGAATTCGAAGGCCTATTTTTATTGCAGGATTCAGACATCTCCGAGTCACATTAATTTTGCCGTAGCCTTTGGGTATTCCACTTGGGCTTATTCCTAATAACACTCCAAACTTGTTTGAAGTGTTAGTCCCCGAGAATGATGGCCTTGACCTATAGATCGAGGATTTCCTCTTTGAGGTCTTACGAATTCGAGTTTAGATAACTCGAATATGTAGATCGTCGATGATAGTCCCCGAGTGTTCAAGGCATATTTACGTCTGGGTCTTGAGTCATTTCCCACAAGATGGAGCTCGTATAGTAGAAAATTTTCTTGGAAACACAAGATGTTTAATATAGAAAGAATACTTCTTTGAATAATTTATACGTGCGTACATGTTTTTCCATCGAGGCTCGACTAACCTATATGGACACAGGTGATTCGACCGATTGGCCCATTACAAAGTTTTCCTATCGAGACCCTTTGACATGAAGTACATTCCTCAAAAATATAACATCCGAGGGTGATACCCCCAGTATTTGAGGTTGATTGTAAATAAACCTTGGATACTCTTAAATCTTCCTTAGGTAGCACATAATTGTTATCTTGTTAAAAACCTCACCGAAAAAACCCATTTGGGATAAAAAATGATCTAAGGGAAAAAGAGTGCAACGTGTGCTTTACAACCTAAGGTCCTCGTGTTGAAACGTTTCTTGACGTCTTTGATCGAACACCTGCAATAAGTCAGTATCAAATACAAATAGAAAGGGGTAAATTCATACCTTAGCAATAATACCATTTGATGAGTGATATATTCCAAGTGTTTGACAATTGTTAGCCCTCCATTGTGACAAGCTTGTAAGATCATTTTCCGATGATACCGAGGACCCGATATGGTCCTTTCCAATTTGACCCTAGCTTCCTTTCATCCAGATCTCGAGTATTGGAGGTGACGTTTCTCAGAGCTAAGTCTTCTATTCTAAAGTGGCAAAGGTTAGTTCTTCTATTATAATATCTCTTGATTCTTTGCTTTTGCGCAGCCATCCGAACGAGTGCAGCTTCTCGTTTTTCATCCACTAGTTCGAGGCTAATATTCATAACCTTGTGATTTGATTCTTCCATTGCATATCAAAATTTGGCACTAGGCTCCCCGACTTTGACCGAAATCAGGGACTCAAAACCATATACTTAAGAGAACGAGGTTGCCCCCGTACAAGACTTTAATGTTGTTCGATATGCCCAAAGGACTTCGGGTAAAATTTCTATCCACTTCCCTTTAGCATCGTTCAACCTTTTCTTCATGTTTTGAATGACAGTCTTGTTCGTTAATTCGGCATGTCCGTTCCCACTAGGGTGATATGGCGTTGATCATATCCTTTTTATTTTGTGGTCTTCAAGAAATTTCATTGCTTTGCTACCGATAAATTGTATTCCATTGTCACACGTTATTTTGGCGGCATACGATTTGATCCCGATGTCCTTTGGGATCCGACATACGATTTGATCCCATATGAAGTCTATAACCTCTTTATCTTTTACTATCTCGAACGCTTGTGTTTCAACCCATTTAGAGAAAAGTCAGTCATAAATAAAACGAACATAGCTTTACTTGGGGCCATTGGTAGAGGGCCGACAATATCCATCCTCCATTTCATGAATGGCCATGGGGATAAGACTGAATGAAGTTGTTCTCTGAGCTGATGGATCATTGGTGAAAACCTTTGACATTTATCACAATTTCGAACAAACTCCTTAGTGTCATTTTCTATGATATCCCAGTAGTATCCTGCTCTAATAATTTTGTGAATCAGTGATTAGGCGTCGAAATGATTCCCCTAAGTGCCTTCATGGACCTATCGTAAAACATAATCGGTGTCTCTCCGTCCTAAAAATACTACAATGGTCCATCGAATGCCCTTCTGTATAATATTCCATCTTTATCCAATGTGAATCGAGCATCTTTGGTTCGTAGGGTCCTCAACTCTTTAGGATTTGATGGGAGCTTTCCGTTCTTCAAGTATTCAATATATTTATTCCTCCAATTCTAGTTTAGGCTTGTAGAGTTTATCTCGTAGTGACCTTCTTCAATTACGGATCTCGAGAGTTGAACGACAGTCCCCAAGCTGATGTCGTCTTCCTCGATTGATGACCCCAAATTTGCAAGCACATCAGCCTCATTGTTTTGTTCTAAAGGTACATGCTGTAAAGTCCATTCCTTGAAAAGGTTTTGCATTCTATCCTCTCAAACTTCGAAGGTTTTGTTTACTTGGTTCACCACCAGTAAAGAGTAACACTTGGCTTTAATGAATTCTGCTCTCAATATTTTATCTAGCTCGAGACTTGCAATGATGGCCTCGTACACAACCTCATTATTAGTCAACCTAGAAGTTTTAATGGACTGCCTAATAGTGTTACCCATGGGAAGCTTCAAAATTATGCCTATCCCCGACTCCTTCACATTCAAAGCGCCGTATGTGAAAAGGGTCCACACCCTCGATGATGTGCTTGATTTTATCAAAAGTTCTTTCTCAACTTCAGGTAAGAGGGTTGGCGTAAAATCGACCATGGAGTCTGCCAAAATTTGAGACTTGATGGTCGTTTGGGGTTGATACTCGATATCATACCCACTGAGTTCGATGGCCCATTTGGCCAATCGGCCTGATAATTCGGGCTTGTGCAAAATATTACGAAGTGGGTAAGTTGTATTGTTAAAATTTAATATTAGACTTGTAATTAATTATGTGGCTGATGTAGCAAGACACGTGGATCAGTAGAGAAGCGACAACCGGAGAAGAA
This sequence comes from Nicotiana glauca, assembly GCA_026770625.1. Lineage (NCBI taxonomy): Eukaryota > Viridiplantae > Streptophyta > Magnoliopsida > Solanales > Solanaceae > Nicotiana > Nicotiana glauca. The sequence goes on along the minus strand of MU762212.1, from coordinate 94,510 downwards.
TACTTAAAGAGTCGCGGGTCTTAATAGGTAAGGCGTTTAAGAGAGAAGAATAAACGGTTGCTCGGGCCTCTTTATAATTCGAAGAGATATCAATGGGATGAATCAAGACAACAAAAAGTACAAATTCGTTAACCTTCAATTAATGAGTATGAATGATTAGAAACGTTACAAAATCTTCATGAAATAGTTATGTTGCCATATATAACGTTTCATTAATATCATTAATTACTCATTATGACTCAATTATGACATAGAAGAGATGTTGTACTTAGAAATAGCTATAAAAGACCAAGAAATGATATTTGTATGGACACATTCTGATTATTATTGGAATATAATTATTTACTTTTCTTTAATCCAATTGCTTTACTATTTTTTGTTCTTATTTCAATGCAAAGATATTCTTTTATTTGATTATCAGTAGCCCGAGTACTTCCAAATTTTTCTTTGACCGAAATTTCTATTTTCTTGTTAAACAAATTAGTTCACTTATCGGGAATCTGATAATCTTCTACTTTCCAAATCAATCCTTCTGTCAAAAAAATCATGTCGAATGTCAACAACAACAACCAACAAAATCTTCAAAACCAAGAAAATCAGCAACATCAGTTGAATCAGCAAAATCAACAAGGTGATGGAAATCTGGCCCCCTCACCGCAAAATTCTCCTCGACAATCTCGAGAGGGAACTCCTGACAGATATGAATCAAATATGAATGAGAATCACAAAAACGATCAAGCTATTGATGAACTGTTGAAGTAATTAATCGCCCAGTAGGTCAACAATGCGCTTCAAGCTTTTGTTAGCAGGTTGCCGACTATACCACCAACTCCACCTCCAAACAACAATGCAACCGTAGAAAATCCCCGCTCGTGATTCGTTAACTCAGGCAGTGGAGGAACTCCCAATGAATCTCGTGACGGAGGGTCAGGTAACCCAATTAATTCTGATTTAAAAAGTTTAGTACTAACTTTGCAGAAACAACTCAAGGAGCAGAGCGATCGCATAGAGAAGATACCTGGTGTGCCGCAAGTAATCAGGGCAATAGATATGGAAAAATACTATCAAAAACCTTAGAAGCCAAGTTCCACTCCTTTGCCAATTCCAAAAAAATTCAAGATGCTCGATATACCAAAATACGATGGAACAACTGATCCACAAGATGACATAACTATTTTTACAACTAGTATAAAGGGAAATGACTTGACCAGGCAAGAAATTGAATCTGTATTGGTCAAAAAAATTGGAGAAACACTCACAAAGGGGGCGCTGAGATGGTATGCTCTTTTACCTGAAAATTCGATTGATTCTTTTGCTGAGCTTGCAGATTCATTTATAAAAGCACACTCGGGAGCTGCAAAAAGTTGAAAAGAGAATGGAGAACAATTCAAAATAAAACAAGGAGATACGGAACTACTCAGGGAATTCGAAGACAGGTTACAGTGTGAAAGAATGATGTTGCCACGTATAACCGAAAACTGGGCAGCTATGGCTTTTGTCAGTAATTTGAATGAAAAAATCTCGGAAGACATGAGGAGACACAGATAAAGCTTACGAGAATTTCCTGCAACAACTTGAAATGATGTTTACAATAGATATAACACAAAGCTGCAGATTGTAGAAGTTATTATTACTTAGTCTCAGAAAGATGAAAGAGTAAGATCAAAATAGGAAAATCCAAGATATGACCCTAGATCAAGGGATAGAGAATTAGGTTCGTTGTCAAGGTACGGAAATGATCGAAACACGCAAGACACACGGGATGACAATAGAGGTCTGAAAGCAAAAATTGGTGTTTATAGTTTTAATGTTAGCACATCTGAGTTGGTGTCTATTTTAATATGCATGTGAGATAAGGTATGATGGCCAAAAGAAGTGATATCGAACCCAAACAGGAGAAATCCCGATTTTTGGTACGAGTTTCACAACGATCACGGTCACGAAAAAGCAGATTGCATATTGCTACAAGGTGAAGTAGAACATCTATTAAAACAAGGTTACTTAACCGAATTATTTATTGAAAATGGAAAGCAAGCATATATGAAGAATAGGCAAGAACCGCCGAAACCTCCATCACCAAAAATAACGGTTAATGTCATAAGTGGATGGGAGGAGATCAATGGCGTATCATACACAACAGCAAAGAAGGTGTCAAAAATCACAATCATCCATGGGAAGCGAGTTCATCATGTTTTAGAAGAAGATAGTATAACATTGATGATGTTGATGCTGATGGCGTGCTGACCTCACACAACGATGCACTAGTAATATCTTTTCTTGTACATGATACTAATGTGAAATGAGTTTTGGTTGATCCAGGTAGTTTCGTAAATATCATTCTAAACGAGATGTAGGCCAATGATAAATTGGTACCCAAAGCTCGGACCTTGTCTGGTTTTCAAAACTTGGGTGTTGTGACAAAAGGGGAGCTAATACTCACCACATTCGTAGAAGGAGTAGTCAAAGAGACCAAATTTCAAGTAGTAGAAATGGATATGGCGTGCAATATGTTTCTCGGCAGACCGTGGTTCACAAAATGGATGTTTTTCCGTCTACCCCACACCAAGTAATCAAGTTTCCTTCACAATGAGGAATACAACAAATCTGTGGTGATCAATAGGCTTCTCAAAGCATTAACTCAGTGGTAGACTCAAGTTTGAAAAGCGATGAAAAATAGCAATTATAGAATTTAGTTGAGGGTTTACCAACACAAGCCTCAACTGTAGACGGAAAAATAGATGTGGACTCAAGGCTCGATTCTATTCAACAAACAAAAGAAAATGAAAATATCAAAACAACAATAGAGGAACTGGAAGCTGTAGTATTGTTTATACATTGGCCGGACATAAAAGTCTACATTGGAGGAAACCTCGGCCCGGAGGTGAAAAGTAAGTTAATTGAATTTTTAAAAGCTAACTCTGATTTCTTTTCTTGGTCGCATTCAGATATGACAAGTATACCACCAGAGGAAATGACCCATAAGATAAATGAAGATCCAACATATCCACATGTCAAACAAAAGAAAAGGAAGCAAGGGTCCTTCAAGAATCAAGTGATTCAGGATGAAGTGTAAAAGCTCTTAAAAATCGGATCTATCCGTGATGCAAAGTATCCTAAATGGATAGCTAATACTTTAGTGGTAAGTGGTGAGTTCGTGTGGACTATACTGATTTAAATAAAGGTTTCCCTAAAGATTCTTTTCCATTACCACACAAAGATCAACCATTACCACACGAAGAACCTTCGAAGACTTCGAACCCTGAGCTATTCTTCGGGCCCTTCGAGGTGAAATTACATAATGACTCGCGGACCATGAAATTAGTCTATCCGATTTTAGCCGCACACAGATAGTCCCCGCGTTTCTCAGACTAAAATGAAGAGAAACGACCTCAAAGACTTTGAATTAATTATAGTAGTTGGCTACCCTTTGGTCTGCTCCAACCGCACATGTTGGGCTTCTATGAATATGCGTTTCTTCTCCCCTTCCTTTCTACTGCATCATCAGGCTCTCAACAGAGTTTTTCTTTCTTCTTACCTTTCTCTTGTGTTCTTTCCTGAAGCGTGATTTTTCGTTTATTCTTTGTAACCTTTGGTAAAAATGGCGAACACTTCAACCTCTGTCCCTCAAGAAGATATACCTTCCTCTTCCACACTCTCCTCTGAGGGTAAAGCAGCATTGTCTCCTAGTGATAGAGAATACATTCATGAGGCCTTTGAGACGACCTCTGATTTTAAGGTCAAAAGACCTTCTTCGAATCCGGTTGATGGTAACCCGTATCTCGATACATCAATTTAATAATGTACATCAAAAGGGTGAAAATCTACTGCCGTTGGGGAGATGCAGTATTAGTGGAGGTTCCCTCTCAGTGGAGGATGTAATGATGTATAAGGCTGACTTTCTCAGTTTGTATACTTATCCATTTACCCTTGGCCCAGCGATGTCATCAAGGCCTTTAATAGACCCCGTGATACTCGACTTCTGCGAATGATATCAAGTGACTCTCAACCAAATTCATCTGTCATTGTGGCGTATCGTCTACATGACCAGGTATTATGCGAATATGATCAAGAGGATGCCTCCTTGACTTTTCCGTGGAGGCCTGATTAAGCTCCACTGCCAGGCCTCGAGGGCCCCATTCACTTGTACTGATGAGGTTAAGAACGGGGGTGGATGAGCCATTTTGTCCGAGTTTGGACTTTAGACTTGATCCCTATAAAGAGGATGTCGTTCCCCAAAAGATGGAACATGAAGCATAAGTAAATGTACTTAATTAACTACCCATTTCTTTCTTTCGGATGCATTTCCTCATGAACTGCAGAGAAGATGTATATGTTAAGAGCGTGTGGCGCGATTTATCCCAGGCTCAATGGGAAGCCAAGGATCATAGTGGAACTTTGTTTTATGTTGTAGCTTCAATTTCACAAAAGTTATTTCTAATTGCGTTCTCATTCCTTATGCTTGCTTTGTATCCGAGAAGGTCTAGGCAACGTCTTCTTAATGAGAGAAACATTGCCTCGTGAAGCCGGCGCCCCAAATCTCGAAGAAGAGAGGAAAAAATGAGGGAGGTCGTCGACTTATCCTCTGGAATCCAAGAAAACTAGAATGGAAGGTCCTAACAATGATTCAATAGTTTTAATTCCAGATGTGTTGGGGAACTCCGGAGCTGGAGACGAGAAGAAAGATAATCCCTTGACGGTACCCAAAGGGGGAGAGGATCTAACTGATTTACATATTATTGAGTTGGCAACTTTCAAATCGTGGCTTGGTTCCGTTGTCGCCCCGCCTCGGGCTGGAGAGGCCTGTGAGGGTGTATCGGGCGGTACTGCCGAGCTGGTTGACGGCCAAAATTTCCCTCAAGCTGAGGTGCGCTTGGTGGGCGATCCGGGGAGCCTAATTCCAAATCTCCTCAGAAGCAAGGGAAAACCCCAATTGATTCAGTCGAGGTCGTTGGGGTGAACAGTCCTCCTATGGAATCGACGTTTCCTCCAAGGGAGATGCAAGACGCCCCCAATACAGAGTTTCCTGATGTGGGGACGTCCGTTGGTGATAAAAATATACTTGAAAAGCCTTCTCCTGAGCCTGAGGAAAAGCTCGAACCTGACATTTCGCTCATTTTTAGTGAGATTGACAGGCTATGTGAGCGGGTAATCTATTCATAAATTCTGCGTGGTGCCCCGGCCTTTGCCTGCCAACCTTATTTCTTTCGTGGTTCCGGGCCAAAGTGCTTTATAATCAAACGTTTGCCAATTTTGAAACCGAGCTTACTCGCCATAAGGGCGAACATAAGAAGCTTACCTCGGAAGTTGATGAGCTCAGGGCTATTTCTACCAAGAGTGAGGAAGAACTCTATAGCCTTCGGGGTATCTTAGAGGCAGATCCCAGGAAAAGGCTCATCTTAATAAACAATTTACATAGTTCCCGTTTGTTTTTTGTCTACACGTCTAACTGACCTTAGTGTTTTAATGTCTTTTGATCGATCTTTACAGTTTAAGGAGAAATATGACCTTATGGGAAAGGAGCTTCGATCCAGGGACTTCGAAATTCTTGAGCTTAAGCGGCATTTGAGTGAGGTAATCTCTTAGAGAGATGCCCTTCGGGGAGAGGTGGTTTTGATAGGCCATTTCCTCGAAGATGCGAGGGTTGAGAGCAGTAAGTATAAGGATATCCATACTCAGTTGTCTACTACACTATCCGAGGTCAGGGCTGAGGCTGAGTCGCTCGTCACCTTGCATAAAGAGGATGCCGCAACTATGAATGTTCAGTCCTTGAAAGTTTCTGAAGAGGCCGAGTTATACCTGATGCTCGAGGATATATACACGGGGGACATTGATTTAATCACCGATATTGAGAGGGTGAAGACACTAGAAGAGGAAGCTGCGGCTATGCTTCCTTCCGAAGATGAGTCGAGGAGTGACTCGAGAGGTGATGAAGATGAAGGCGAAGTCTCTGAAGGAGAGGAGGCTGTTGGAAACCCGGAGGTTATGGTCGAAGCTGTTGAAGGCGTACTATCTGAGGGGGACGTTGAAGGCATAGCTTCGATGATAGATTAAGGTTTTTATTTACTTTATGCCTTCTTAAGGGCTCCAGATGTAGGCTTTGTAACCATACTTTTATGAATATTTTTATATATGTGTCAAGTCTTTACCTTTTTCTGCTTTTCCTTTGAACGACTTGTGCATTCGTTTGGAAATTGATCTGAAGTTGTGGGTCTCAAATTTAGACCATTGGTTCCTGCTATCATCGAGCATCCCGCAATGGTCGAAAGTTGATCATCGAGCATTTTGCAATTGTTGAAAGTCGCTAGTTTGGGTCTTGAACCCCGAGCCATGTTTCTACTTTATCTTACCAGCTTTTAGGTTTTCTAGGTTTATTGACCTGTAAGTTTGTCGTATCGTCCACGAATTTTTTAAATTATCACGCGTCGGGTTGGTGCGACATTTTAATGTAGGCTGACGTCTTAGGCTATTATGCTTTTTCTTTTGGGCTTGTTCGGTTAACTATTTCAGATTCACCTTCGTGTCGGGGTTTAACTCGAGCTCATCGACCCTTAAGTTTTTGAATTTAAGGCTGGCCCTTAGGCTCTTATGCATTAGGTATGTATGACCTTTTAATGTAAGTTGGTGTCTTAGGCTCTTACGTTTTAGATCAGTACGACTTTTTATATGGGCTGGCAGCAGTGGCTCTTACGCATTAGGTGGATACGACCTTTTATATGGGCTGGCGGCAGTGGCTCTTATGCATTAGGTCGGTACAATCCCCGAGTGTTCGTGACATTTTGGGCCTTGGATCCATTTTTGTAAACTTGATATTGCCTTGTTGAGGGCTTAAGAGTTCTAAGAATTTGACCCGGAGGTCATACATCTTCGAGCATTTTATGCCAGTCCCCGAGTGTTCGAGACGTATTTTGGATCTGGAGCAGTTTTTGTCAAAATAGCAAACTTATTTGAAACATAAAATGCTTTAACAGAGGGGAAATTATTCTTTGGTTACTGGGTACAAGTATACATGTTCTCGCTGCCCAAGTCTCGGTTATTCTATACGGGCACGGTTTGTTTGACCGTTTGGCCTGGTACATCGTTTTCCTATCGGGAACCTATTTAGCATGTTTTGGCTTTTCCAAGGAGGTGACCTTCCGGGGGGATGCCCCTAATATTCGAGGTTGATTGAAAAGAAGCCTTGAATACTTGTTGAGTCCTCCTTCGGTAGCATACAGATGTTGCCTCATTAAAAACCTTGCTGGTGAAAAACCATTTTTTGGGATGAAAAAACCTGATCGAAGGAAAAGAGTGCAACACATGCCTTTGAAATCTAAGGCCTTTGAGATTTTAGCAGTAATATTATTTGAGCATTGATATTTTCCAATTGCTTGGAAGCGTTTGCCTTCTGTGGTGCCGAGACTACTCCGAGGACGCAGTAGGGTCCTTCCCAGTTCTGACCCATCTTTCCTTCATTAGGATTTAAAGTATTCAAGGTGACTTTCCTTAGGACTAAGTTTCCGATTCCAAAATGTTGGAGATTTGTTCTCCTATTTTAGTATCTTTCGATTCTCTATTTTTGAGCGGCTATTCGGACTAGCGAGGCTTCTCGCTTTTCATCTATTAGTTCGAGAGCAGTAGTCATGGCGTTATTGTTTGAGCTCTCTGTGGTAGGTTCTCCAACCTCAACTGGTATCAAAGCCTCGGTGTCTTATACCAAGGAGAAATGCGTTTCCCCCGTGCTTGATTTTGGGGTTGTTCGATATGCCCAGAGCACTTCGGGTAATATTTCTCTCTATCTTCCCTTTGTGCTTTCCAACTTCTTCTTTAAGTTTTGAATGATGGTTTTGTTTGTGGACTCAGCACGGCCATTTGCACACGGTTGGTAGGGCATCGACAGGATCCTTTACCTTGTGGTCCTCGAGGAACTGAGTCACTTTGCTTCCAATGAATTGCTTCCCGTTATCACACATTATCTCGGAAGGAATCCCGAATCTGTAGATGATATGGTCCTAGATGAAATTAATGATTTTTTTCTATTATTTTTCCTGCCCTTTAACCCATTTCGAGAAGTAGTCAATCATAAATAAAATAAATCTAGCTTTACCTAGCACCGTTGGTAGAGGTCCAACGATGTCCATCCACCATTTCATGAAAGGTCGTGGCGACAATACTGAATGTAGTTGTTCACCAGGTTGGTGAATCATTGGGGCAAACCTTTGGCATTTGTCGCATTTGCAGATGAATTCTTTGGCGTCCTTCTCCATGTTGTCCCAATAGTAGCATGTCCTGATTATTTTTTGAACCAAGGAATCGGCACATTAGTGATTTTCGTAGGTGCCCTCATGGATCTCTCGAAGCATATAGTCTGTATTTCCCGGCCCCAAACATACTGCTAGGGGGCCATAAAAAATTGAGCACTTAGTACACTCTATGTAGGTCAACCATTGCATAAGTTTATGATTTATAAGCTTACAAGGACGCTTGGTTTAACCAAAACTTTACTAATTTACCCCTAATATATTTATTTTTTGGTAATCCCGGAGTATGTTTCACATAGAACAAATTTAAGCTCGAGCTCACTCTTCATTCATTTCTCATTCGTACTATTAATGTAAAAGACACTTTTAAATTTATATTTTTTTAAAATAGATTTGAGAATTTCAGTTGGTAACACAAAGAAGTTATTATAATTATTTTTTTCTTCTAGAAAGAGTACTATTTTCGTCGAGCGATAATCAGACCACTTTGGTTCATAGGGCCCTCGACTCTTTCGGGTCTGCCGGTAGCTTCCCCCCTCCAAATAATCGATATATTTGTTTCTCCGATCCCATTTTAGGCTAATGGAGTTGATCTCGGCATGCCCTTCCTCTATCGCTGATTTGGATAGTTGAACCACAGATTCAGGGAGTGCTCCATTTGGATAATTGCCTATCAGTCTAAGATAATTTATCTTCCTTGAAAGACGATCCTAGGTTTGCAAGGGCATCAGTTTTGCTATTTTCCTCTCGAGGTATGTGGACCAAATTCCATTATTTGAAAAGGTGCAATGTGACCTGAATTTTGTCTAAGTATATTTGCATCTTGTCTTCCCGAACCTTGAAGCTCCCATTTACCTGATTTACCACCAGGAGCAGTGGCGGAGCCACGTGCACCAAAGGTGTGTCAACCGACACCCCTTCGCCGGAAATTTACACTGTATAACTTGGTAATTTTTAAAAAAAATATGTATATATACTATATGATGACACCCCTTAACTTCTTGGTGAGTTTATTTCTTTATATTTTGACTCCCCTTAATGAAAATTCTGGCCCCACCACTGACCAGGAGGGAATCGCATTTTGCTTCAATGGCATCTGCTCCTAGTCCTTTGGAAAATTCTAGACCTACAATCATAGCCTCATACTCGGCTCCATTGTTAGTTAATGTTGTGGTTTTTATAGATTGTATAATCACACCGCCCGTAGGTTGCCTTAGAACTATGCCGAGCCCGGACCCTTTTACGTTTGAAGCACCGTCAGTGAAGAGGGTCCACATCCCAGTAGATGTGCCCGTTTTTAGCAAATTTCTTTCTCGACTTCGGGTACGAGGGAGGGAACAAAGTCGGCTATGAAGTCTGCCAAAATTTAAGACTTGATAGCCGTTAAAGGCTGATACTCGATATCATATCCCCCAAGTTCAATGGCCCATTTGGCCAGTCGACCCGATAGTTCGAGTTTATGTAATATTCTTTGAAGGGTATACATTGTTAAAATGCAAATATGATGGCATTGGAAGTAAGGTTTCAATTTTCGAGATGCACTTATTAATGCAAGAGCTAGTTTTTCCAGGTGTGGATATCCGGTTTCGGTATCACCTAGGGTCCGACTTACATAATAAATAGAGAATTGTGTACCTTGTTCTTCTCGAACCAGTAGACCACTTATACGGCCAGATATAAATACAATGTCTCATCCTCTTTTGGGGTATGGAGCAAAGGCGGGCTTGTCAGATATTGCTTCAACACCTCTAAGGCGTGTTGGTATTCCAGAGTCCATTCAAAGTTGTTTTTCTTTTTGAGCAAGGAGAAGAAATGGTGACTCTTGTCCGACGACCTTGATATGAACCGGTCCAAGGCAGCTATCCTCCCGGTCAGCCGCTGCACAGCCTTTACATTATTTACCATCGTAATTTCTTTGATGGCTTTGATTTTGTCGGGGTTGATTTCGATTTCTTTGTTTGATACCATGAAACCTAAGAATTTGCCCGATCCTACCCCGAAGGCACACTTCTCGGGATTGAGTTTCATGTTGTAACTTTTGAGGATGTTGAATGTTTCCTGTAAATGAAGCAAATGGTCCTCTACGCACAGGGACTTAACTAGCATGTCATAAATATATACTTCCATGGACTTGCCTATTTGATGTTCGAACATCTTATTAACTAGGCGTTGGTATGTCGCCCCTACATTTTTTAGCCCGAAGGGCATTACATTGTAACAGTACGTACCGTACTTCATGATGAACGAAGTCTTTACTCTATCCTTGGGGTTCATCTGAATTTGATTATACCCCTAATAGGCATCGACAAAAGTGAAGGTTTCATGCCCGGCCATGGCATCGATCAAACGGTAGATGTTGGGCAATAGGAACGAGTCCTTTGAGAACACCCTATTTAGATCTTGAGGAGTTTTGTTACCTCGTCTTTGATGAATGCATGCTTTATCTCGGAATGGGGTCTCCTTTTTTTGATTCACCCTTTTGTATCTGGGGTCGATGCTTAGTTTATGGGTAGTTATCGCCGGTGGGATCCCTGTCATGTCTAAATGGGACCAAGCAAATCAATTGATGTTTTTAATTAGTAAAACAATGAGTTTTCTCCTGAGTTTGGGGTTAATCCCATTCCCAGATATACCTTCTGATCTGGGAGATGCTTGACCAATACGGCTTGCTCCAGCTCTTCAATAGTCGACTTCGTTGCATATGATTCTTCAGGGGAAATGAAGGTTCTGGGAGCGAGGAAATCCTCTTCATCATCCTCAGGGATTTGTTGGCTTTCCAGCTCTTTCGAGGCAGATACAGAATTCGGTACCTCTTTATGGATTGCGAACATTTCCTTCGCCACATGTTGCTGTCCGTATACTATCTTTATTTTGTCCTTTGTTGGAAATTTCATCATCTGATGTAGGGTCGATGGTACCGCCTTTATGTTATCTATCCATGGCCTACCGAGCAAGGCATTTTACCTTGCGTCACCTTTAATGATGTGGAATTTGGTATCTTGAACTGCATCAGATATGTTAAACGGGAGGGTGATCTCTCCTTCTATTGCTTTGCCAGCCATATTGAAGCCATTAAGGATTCGGGAGGAAGGTATGACCTAATCGAGTAATTCGAGTTGTTCTACAACCGTCGATCTAATTACGTTGGCCAAGCTACCTGGGTCCACGAGTACACATTTAATTTGGATGTTATTTAAGAGAAATGATATTACCAGCACATCGTTGTGTGGATGAGACAGAGTCTCAAAGTCTTCTTAGCTGAATGCGAGGGTGTCCTTGGATGTGCGGCCTCGGGTTTGCCCTTGTGTTGCCGCAAAAACCTTTATCTGCTTGATCGCGGCCCTCTGAGGAACATCGGTTCCCCTGATAATCATATGAACGATGTGTTGAGCTTTTCCCGCTTCACTTCCCCTGTTTGCCTCTCTTTCTTCATGAGTAAGGTTTTTGCTAGTGTCTTGTTGATTTTCTTGGCGTATACACTTGTCAGTGTGGGAACTTATGCCACTGTATCGAGTGTTGCATGAGACTATATCGACGGGAATCTGTTCTGATGAAACCTCATGGTTTTATAATGGGACACCATTACCTGGGGCAGCTGCACCATACTCTCTATGGCCTTCGAGACCGTTGTTGTCATGTGCGTTTACTGGTTTAGACATTTTGACCTAAAATCAAAGATTCTTGGACAAGAAAAATTGTGAAAGATAACTTGTATTATGTAGTAAACCAGCAGGAAAACGATCACTATTATTCTTAGCCCCACGGTGGGCGCCAACTGTTTACCTTCGAAATGGTAATAATAATTAGATTTGATTTTGTGATTCTAAAAATGCGTGATCTACTTTTATGCTAGTTGTTATACAATAGATGCTAAGTGAAAGACTAGAAGATAAGATAAGAGCTTGTAGATAGTGTAATGGCCAAACCGAATGGCTAGAAATCGGGGGCCTCGAGCTTGCGTATACGAGGCCTCAGGTCGAGTCGGATGCCTTGCTAAAGGCAGTCGATGGAGGATTAAATGTTATGATAAATTTGGTGGCAGCTCTTTATGGCCAATAATGAGCAACAAATGAAGAACAATAAATAGAACACGATGAATATAAGCAATAAATGTAAGTAGTGAAATTAAGAGAATATGTTATGTTAGAAAACAGAGAGATTGTTCTCGTATATTCAATATTGTGTATCAGATGCCCCTTATCCAATTTATATATAAGGGAAAAATCCTAATAGACATATGTAATTATTACATAAAGTATCCGGTACAACCACTCAATCAGCCTAGTACAGGCTGTCACTATTAGTACAGGCGTTGTCAGAAAAATACCACTCCTAGGGAACTTCCCGCTTACTTGTGATAACCACCGGTTCATTCTGCCTCGACACCGGGCATGAAGAAGCTTCGAAGAATTCGAACTTCAAACTATTATTCAGGCCATTCAAGGTGAAATTACGTAATGCCTCTCCGACCATGAAATTGATCTATCCGATTTTAGTTGAATACAGGGGTTCCAATGGAACAGACACTGGAAAAGAGGCAAAAGGTGCTTCCTCAGAAATCAAGCCGAAATTCTCATCATCAAACCCACATGAAAAGAGATGTTCAGCAGAGTCACAAAGTGTTGCAGGTGTCTCTTCATCAGAACTCACTAAAGTGGCTTCTTCGAGCTCGAGCACAGAGACAGGACAAGTAGGAGGAGTAGCTTTGTCATCTGAAATGACACGTCTTCTGGCCCGTGGCATATGAACTAATGAGCTTCCATCCCGCTCCTCTTCATATTCAGACTTGTGGTCTATTGGCTTTTCTTTTTGATGAAGAACTCAAGATTATCTCCTGAGCTCTTGCTAGAGAAAGCCTTGAAGCCACGATTGACTCAGCACTCACACCTCGAATAGGAAACCCTGATAAAAAGAAGGGTTAATAAATTCTAAGGTGAGAACGAATGAAGGAAAAGGAGAAAATGGAAGAGAAAGTTACCATGAGTCTTAACCTTCCAACCAAACCTATTTGAAAGATACTTTCAAGACATTACTTCCTTAGGAGCAATTGTTAACAATTTTTCTACCTAACCACAGACATCGGGAATCTCTCAACAATTCCCATGGTTGCTGAAAAGGAAAAGTAAAATAGCTATGGCATGTACAGGCTCTACATAAAAAAAGTGAAAAATGTAAAGAAAACTTAAGTGCAAATTTCCCCTTCTCAGGGAAGCGCATATTCTCTTTACTTACTAACTCACTCGTAGGAGCAGCAACAAATCGGGCATACCAGCCACGACCTTTAACGTCCTCAGGGCTGACTAAAACTCTCTTACTCCTCGTCACGAGAGTAAAAAATCCCATGAAGGAGCAATTTAGGAGAGTAGGAATGGATTAGATAATAAAAAGTGAAAGGAAATTGAGCCAGGCTAGCCAATTACTCATACATGCTACAACCCTCCATACAATATGGCCAATCTGTCCTAGACACACATTGAAAGAGTGGCAAAATTCAATAATGACTGGGTCAATAGAAGGTCTAAAGTCTAATGTGAATGGATACATATTCACAAAATAAAAGCCAACTTTAAAAAAAGTGATCCTTTGGTTTTCATTGGGGATCAGAATTAGAAAATCAAATTTCCAATGTCAATCTCTACGAACAACAAAATTCAAACCCTCAATAATCTATGAAGGATAAACATCGGCACGGTCGTAAGAGGACATAGAGGAGACTTGATTTCTAATCGACTCCCTATCAGAATAAAAAGAAAGTTCAGTAGGGATAATCTCGTCAACTGTAGGATCACTAATTGGCTCGTTGGAATCCTTATTTCTAGCAGAAGACCTATGTGAAAAAGAAGCCCTAGTTCTAGAAGACGATGGAGAAGTAGAACTAGGTTGAGAAGAAGTACCTCGTATGGAAACTAAAACTAAACTACGCAACCTACCACCTCTCCTACTTCTGGTAAGAGAAAAGAGGTTCATATACAATAAGGATCTTTTGAGGATCAGGGTTTGAAGAAAACATTGTTGTAAGAAGAAGTAGAAAGTATTGGATGGCAAGATGTGAAAAAAATTTCATGAAAGAAAAAACAAAGTATTGGATGGAAAGATGTGTCACATGCATTAAATAGAAGTGACATACGATGCGTCGGTTCAGAATAAGGTATAATGATATAAGGGAAACGACGGCAAAAATTCCCGTTTTAATGAGATCCACTTCCCAAATATTCAATTGCTAAATAATTGGCAAGTGGGGGGACTATCTGTATTGGTAAAAATTAATATTACACTTGTAATTAATTATGTGGCTGACATAGCAAGACATATGGATCAATAGAGAAGCGACAACTAGAGGAGAATACTTAAAGAGACGCGAGTCTTAATAGGTACAAGCAACGCATTTAAGAGACAAGAATAAATGGTTGCTCGGGCCTCTTTATAATTCGAAGAGATATCAATGGGATGAATCGAGACAAAAAAAAGTATAGATTCTTTAACCTTCAATTAATGAGTACAAATGATTAGAAACGTTACAAATTCTTCATGAAACAATCACGATTGCCAAATATAACGTTCCATTAATATTAGTAATTACTCACTATGACTCATTTATGAGACGAAAGAGACATTGTACTTAGAAATAGCTATAAAGGAGGGAGAAATGACATTTGTATGGATACGTTCAGATTATTATTGGAATATACTTATTTACTTTGCTTTAATCCAATTGCTTTACCATTTTTTGTTCTTATTTCATTGCAAAGATATTCTTTTATTTGATTATCAGTAGTCCGAGTACTTTTAAAATTAGCTTTGATCAAAATTCTTATTTTCTTGTTAAACATAAGTTGTTAACACACATATGTGGTGATATTGAGAGTATGATTTTAACTTTTTAGAGGCACTTACCAATGCGAGTGCCAATTTCCCTAATTGTGGATATCTAGTTTCTGCTTTTCCTAAGGTTCAACTTACGCAATAAAAAGGAAATTGCATACCTTGATCTTCTCAAACTAGGACACCACTTACCGTGATTTCTGATACTGTAAAGTACAACTAAAGTTTCGCATCTACCTTTGGAGTGTGGAGAAGTTATGGGATTGATAAGTATCGTTTTAATTCCTCTAACTCCTATTGGCATTTTGGGGTCCAGGTGAAATTGTTCTTCTTTTTGAGTAGAGAGAAAAGTTTGTGGCTTCGATCCGATGACCTCGAGATGAATTGGCCTAAAGCAGCTATCCGTCCATTCAGCCTCTGCACGGCTTTTACACTGTCCACGACGATGATGTCCTTGATTTTATCGGGGTTGATCTCGGTTCCCAATTTGACACCATGAAGCCCAGTAATTTGCCCGAACAGACCCTGAAAGCACATTTCTCGGGGTTGAGCTTCATGTTATATTTCCTTAGAATTTGGAATGTTTCCTGCAAATGAGCCAAATGGTCCTCTGTGCGCAGGGACTTAACTAGCATATCATCGATATAAATCTTTATTGACTTACCTATTTGCCCTTCGAGCATTTTATTTACTAGGCGTGTAAGTAGCTCCTGTATTTTTTAGCCCGAAGTGCATTATATTATAGCAATATGTTCCATACTTGGTGATAAATAAAGTATTTTCTTGGTCTTCCATGTTTATTTGAATTTGATTGTACCCCGAATAGGCTTCGAGAAACGTAAGAATCTCATGACCAGCCGTGGCGTCGATCATGTGATCGATGTTAGGAAGTGGAAAAGAATCTTTGGGGCATGCCTTATTTAAATATTTATAATCTACATACATTCTAAGTTTGTTCTCCTTTTTAGGGACTACGACTACATTAGCTAACTATTCGGGATATTTTACCTCCTGAATGGACTCTATTTTGAGAAGTTTAGTTACCTCGTCCTTTATGAATACGTGCTTTACCTCAGATTGGGGTCTTCTCTTTTGCTTCAACGGTTTGAATCTAGGGTCAATGCTTAACCGATCATCGTTATCTACGGTAGGATCCCTGTTATTTCTAAATGGGACAAAGAAAAACAATCTATGTTATCAATAAGAAACTGAATAAGTTTTTTCCTAAGTTTGGCGGTTAATCTCGTTCCCAGGTATACATTTCGCTCGGGCAGGTACTTGATCAATATAGCCTGTTCCAGCTCTTTTGATGGCATTAAAATCTTCAGGAACAATAAAAGATCGAGAGGTTAGAAAATCCTCTTCTTTTTGTTTTGTCTCTTGCTTCCCCTATTCGGTTGAGACTGGTGGAAGTGATTGCTATTTGGCTTCCAGTTTACCTTTGATGCTCGACCTTTCCAAGGTTGATAATGTCAATATCGGTATTACCTCATCAACTGCAAACATTTCCTTTGCAGCATGATGCTCCGCTTATACTATTTTTACATCATCCAACGTGGGGAATTTCATCATTTGGTGGAGAGTCGAAGGGACTGCCCTCATATTGTAGATCCAAGGCATTCCGAGTAGGGCATTGTACCCATATTGCCCTTGATCACATGGAATTTTGTATCTTGAATAGTTCCATCCACATTCACCTGTAAAATAATCTCCCCTTATGTTGTTTCATTGCCTATATTGAAGCCGTTCAAGACCCGAGCTACGGGCACGATCTGATATTGTAGGCCGAGCTGCTCCACGACCCTCGATCGGATGATATTCGTCGCGCTACCTGGATCCACTAAAACATGCTGAACTTGAACTTTATTTAATAAGATAGAAATTACCAGAGCGTCATTGTGCAGCTTAGAAATGCCTTCTGCTTCCTCGGCATTGAATGATAAGGAGCCTTCGGGCACATAATTGCGGGTTTATTTCTCCCTAGTGATTGATACCTTAGTGCGTTTGAATATGGGTCCATCTGGAATCCCGACCCCACCGACGATGATATGGATGACATATTGGGGTTCCTCTTATTCATTTTTCCTGTTGGTGTCCCTTTCTATGAATTGATTATTAGCTCGATCATTGAGGTACTTTCGAAGGTGGCTCTCATTGAATAAATGGGCTACCTTATCCCTTAATTGCCTATTATCTTTGGTCTTATGACCATTCGTGCCATGATACTTGCACATCAAATTTGGGTTTCTTTGGGAAGGATCGGTTTATATGGGTCTGGGCCACCTAGTATCTTTGATCTTTCTAATTGCCAATACATTGGCCTATGTGTCGATGCTAAAGTTATATTCCGACAAGCGTTGTGCCTCTGTGGTTTCAACATGCTTAACAAAACCACTTTTGTTCATAAGTCCCTGAGAATTCTGTCCTTGATAACTTATTTGATCACTCCGAGCGGAATTGCATCCTAAACTATTGTTCTTTCGATCTGCGGTATATGGATGATATCGTTCTCTGTTTGACCTTGGCTCCCTATCGACGTCTTTCTAGGTTTTAACTGCCGAACTACTTGGATGTTCCAAACCGGAATGGGTTCCTAATTAGTTGTCCTGGACAATGATCTTCGATTGATATCGATTGTGCACATCTGCCCAAGTTACAGCAGGATACTCGATCAATGTTTTTTTCAACTGATGTGATGCTATCGAACTCCACTCGTTCAACCCTTGGGTGAAAGATTGAATAGCCTAATCATCTATGACCGGTGGCAACTCCATGAGTTCAATTTGAAATCGGGATACGAACTCCCTAAGCATTTTGTTATCCTTTTGTCTTATCTTGAAAAGGTCTGATTTTCTTGTTGCGGCCTTTATGGCTCTGGTCTGTGCCTTTACGAAAGAATCTGCTAACATGGAAAATGAGTCGATAGAATTTGGTGGCAGGTTGTGATACCAAATCATTACTCCCTTCGAAAGGGTTTCTCCGAACTTTTTAAACAATACAGATTCGATTTCAACATATTCTAAGTCATTTCTCTTTATTCTGCATGTGTACGAAGTGATGTGTTCATCAGGATCGGTGGTCCCATTTCAATTAGATATGTCCGGCATACGGAACTTCTTAGGATAGGGCTTCAGAGCAGCACTTTGAAGAAAAGGCTTCTGCACGAACTTTTTTTCATTAGCTTCGATTTTCTTCTCTCCTGACTTAATTGTTTTGGTGATCTCCTTGAGCATTTTAATTATTACATGATCAATCCCCGATTCGTTACCATTCAACCTTTGTGGCACTGGCTCAGTGCGGCGAGTGATTTCTGGCTTGACCTCACTTGGAGTTTCATGTTGATTTTGCAACGGAGCGATAGCAGCCTGTTAATCCTATAACATCTCGAATATCACCTGGAGATTAACTCCTCTGTCTCTTCGGCCCTGTGTACCTTGACCACCAGATCGGCCTTCTTTGCGTACACTCCGTTCGGGATCTGTGCCTAGGTCTGTATTTAGAGAAATGTGCGAACTGACATTGACTAGGTCGGAAACGGATGCTCCCTCGAGATTAGCTGATGGCACCCCGACTCTTGGATAAATTACATTGTCATTTTCCCCGTGAAACCCGAGACCATCATCACCATGTGTGGTTGCATTTTGTGAGTTTGACATGTTTTCACCTGATAGCAAAAATTCTCGACAAGAACAAGCGTGAAATAATGTGTATTATTAGAATCAGCACTGAACAATTACTATTATCATTAGCCTCACGGTGGGCGCCAAACTATTTAACCTAAAATTTGAGTAACAATTAAACTTATATTGTGGTTTTAAGGATATGTGATTCAATCCAATATGATTGATAAATAAGGAATTAAATAGATAAATTAGAGAGTAAAATAAATCAAATCAGTACGCTAGCCAAATTTCGCCCTCGACTTGCGGTAGTCTTGAGGTGTGATAATAGGAATAACAAATGATAATTAACTCTGATTAACAGTGAGCGAAATAGCAAGAATTCAATAATTTCTATATATTCTTATCAGTGAACAATGAGTCTTACAAATAAATGGGATTCTTCTTTATATAATAGGAGAGTCCTAAATAAGGTACACTTCTAATTATAGTAGGGAATCATATTAACATCTAATTAACCGTTGAAGATCAATCCATCCAAAATTCATGACACGATCGTCGATCCGTTGCGGATATTTCGCCCTTTCCGTTACTGAGCTATACCGGCATCATTTCGATGTATTCCCTCTTCTAACCTCGGTTAATGATGTCGACCTCGATCTTGGAAAGAAACTTCGATCCCGAACTCGACGTCCTGGACTTTCGACGTGGTGTCTCTTTTTCGATCAAAGGATGAAATCGGGTAGTCCCGATTTCCGCCGTATACAGATAGTCCCCTTGTTTCTTAAAGTAAAATGATAAGAAACGACTTGAGCCTCAATTTTTTGGAGACCTTGATAATGATGTCATCCCCGTGACATAAGCGGTCGAGGTAGCCGAAATGCTCTATCGATATAGTTCTCCAAATCATTAATGTCTTTCAGTGGATGGTCGGCCACTAGCGCCACCGAACCGTCACCGTGAATCTATATATACAGGTTCTTTATTTGAATCAAAATTTTACTTCCACTTCACCAAGTTTTCTAAGTCTCTTCCTCTCTCCATCTCTTGTCTTTCACCCGTTGAGTCAATTTTGTTAGTCACCAAAAGCACAAAATTTCACCTCTCTTCATTTCCTTCTATCTGAATCAATGGCGAAAACCTCCAAGACCGTCCCACAAAAGGAGAAAGCTTCTTCCTCTTCTTCCTGGCCGGCCAATGACAAAATGCCGGTAGAACCGCTGCCTCACGAGTACGTTCCTGGCCCTTGTATCTTAAAAACCGATTTTAAAGTCGAGAACCCTTCGTCGGTCCCTGGCTGGTGTGAACACGTGTCGAGATATATCTGTTCGGTAACGGCTAAACATTTTGAGGCTCTGTTCATGACCCATAACAATGAGATAAGGAAACCAAAGTTGAGATCTCAAATCTTATGAAGCAAATGGAACGACTGCAAAGTCATCTTTTAGAATATCGCTTGTCACATGAGTTCAAGAACAAACATACTCCTGAAAATGTTCTGCTAAGTTCCTGGTGTGCTTGTTTTAAATTATCAATTTTTTTTATTTTTTTTTAAAGATAAATTACTTTAATTTGAAGGAGCACGTCCTCTTTCATTCTCTATTTTTAATCTCTTGCCAAACTCTTTCAAACTCAATGTCCTACTCCTTGTTCCGTCGAGTATACATAGACAACTTTTAGGAAAATATTTATGTGTGAGACAGAGGCGGAGCCAGGATTCGAAACTTATAGGTTTGGATTTTAAATATTTTAACTTATTGAGTTCTAAATTAATAATTATATATATTGAATTAATTTTTTAAGACAAAAATATAGTTTAGACCAAAACTACTGGGTTAAACCGAACCGCAGGTTCTACTCTCCCTCCACCCCTGATGTGAGAAATCATTTTCCATAAAAATGTTGGTTTGGCTAACATGTTTCCGTGTATCACTGAAAATAATTTGTAGTTTGCATTGTGCGAAAATATGTCGAAAGAAATCGAATATAACATGAATGGCTAACATGTTTCCATATAACTTGCTTTATTTTTTTGGTTGATGTTGCTTTACATGTATGCCTGGTTACTTGTAATTATACTTTAGTGACATGTCTTTTACAATGTAAGTGGAAAAAGTTAATCTCCAAAGCAATATATAATATACATCACTGTATTATTCTTTTTTCTTTTATCAAAGTGGGTATTTTGGATCTAGTTGGTTGGTTATAACTTATATTCTTTATATATTATGATCGGGCATTCCATCTCCTTTTTATTCTTTTTCCTTTTAGCAATGTATATTCTTTACATATTATGATCGGCTATTCCATCAGGCAGTAAATGACCATATTAATAAGCCTTCATTAGGTGCTTCTACCAAAATCGGGTCCTCTATATACACTTCTATTTAGCAATTTATTTTTTGACAACTTAGTAGTAGTTTTTGTAATTACTTGCTAAAACTCGGAAAAAATGAAATCGTATTTAAACAAATGGAAGAAAAAAAATATGAAAGCCACCAAAATAGGATAGAAGGAGAATCTGTAAAGATATAGCTTCAAATATATATTAGCGTTGAAAATACTTCAATAAAGCTTGTCAATTATCCGACTCGTGATTTTGAATTTTATATTGAATATTAAAGATTCTTTCACATTATTAATTAGATCCATCAATAACTCGTCTACAAAACATCCAATTTTATATCAAACCAAATTAATATATCATAGTTATGTGTGTGATGAATTATAGTGTGAAACTATAATTCATACGAGAATACGTTCATTTTCCAGGCGCAACTAGTTTAATCAAGAGCATAATAATCTTTTTATTCATTTAATTTGCTCGTATTTATTGTTTTGTCGAGGGGAAAATATATAGCATAATAATCCAAGAAATCCAAAGGAAAGATGGAAAAGGAATTTGATTTGTGATCCAAATATTC
Organism: Nicotiana glauca; assembly: GCA_026770625.1. Taxonomy (NCBI): domain Eukaryota; kingdom Viridiplantae; phylum Streptophyta; class Magnoliopsida; order Solanales; family Solanaceae; genus Nicotiana; species Nicotiana glauca. The sequence continues at coordinate 72,907 of MU762212.1, read as the reverse complement.
GTTTGATGTACTCCAGTGGGGACAGAAGCACGAGGTAAAGAAAAATCTTGTGAGGACCATTAACCATACATATAATGATAGTGATGATGATGAAGGTCTGACAAAGAGGTAAAATAGGCTTTTCAAAGAGTCTTTGGTCTGCTTTTCTTTTCTTTTTATGATTGCCAAAGACTATTCCATGTGATTGACCACACGATATTTCTCTATCAAACCTTCCGTACACACGGGGCACCCATGTCTTTTTCATTTATCTTCGATTCTCTCTATTCTTCCTTTAAAGTTAATTTGGATGCGGTCCACAGCCGACGTAAAATTATACGGGAGCTTATTTGGTCGATCCCATTAATTTAACTTTTATTTATTTATTTTTAAAGTTTATAATTTATATTTATATTTTTAACAACTTTAGCCTTTTTTCTCTTTTTCGTTTTTCTCCTCAAATTTATAATCGTCCTCAATCCAATAGGCCACTCCTTTTTGAAGTCGCTGATTGTGAAAATATTCTAGTAATTGGCATGAAAATTCTTGACGAAGTTTATTCTTCAGCTACCTCTTTTAACTAAATGTTTCTTATTATTACTCAGAATTTTTTTTAATTGTAAGTACTAAAAACTCAAACGTGACAAGTAATTTAGCAAGAATACTAGCTGTTTGATTTCACAAGGACTTAGATTGCTATACGATGTGAGTTCACACTTTGAAAAACGTTGTGGATTGCCATACGATATGATTCTCGCTTTGAAGATTATTGTGGATTTATAGTAATAAATAGCAAAAACTTCAGCTCTAGAGCTGAAATTCAACAGTTACAAAACAAAAACTTCAACTCTGGAGCTGAAATTCGACAGTTACAAAACAAAAACTCTGGAGTTCTCCAGTTACAAAACAAATACTTCAGCTCTAGAGTTGAAGTTCGCCAGTTACAAAAACAAAAACATCAGCTCTAGAGTTGAAGTTCGCCAGTTACAAAAACAAAAACATCAGCTCTAGAGCTGAAGTTCGCCAGTTACAAAACAAAAACTTCAGCTCTAGAGCTGAAGTTCGCCAATTACAAAACAAAAACTTCAGTTCTAGAGCTGAAGTTCGCCAGTTACAAAAATAAAAAAATTCAGCAATTTCAAAAAAAAAACTTCAGCAAATAGAGAACAAAACTTCAGCTACTATATTTAAGTTCAACAATTACAAACAAAAACTTCAGCACATTTGGTTTAGCACACTCGCTACTTCAGTCCCGTCTACTAGAATGCTGAAGTTTTGCGTTATTGTCTTTGCTACTTCAGCCCTGTATGCTGAAGTTACACGAAAAAGTGGGTACGCTTGCAATTTTTTTGCAAAGCGGACACAAGTTAAAACATAACCCAGAAAACAGACATAGATGCAAATGCCCCAAAATAATATTTCAAAACTGTTGGGCACCACTATTTAATAAATTTTAGCAAATGTTGGGGGTGAAAATTGAGCAGTATACTAAAATTTAAGTGTGTGCCTCTAAATGAAGTAGAGTTTTAGTTTTAGCAACAACAAAAAAAGCAGAGTTTTAGCTCTCACGCACAGAGATGAAACCAACATTTAAACTTGGGAAATTTTTGTTCCTATAACATATAGGAAATTATATTACTAAATATGTTCATAGTTTGCATATTACCCTTCATGCTAATAATATTCCTATAAAATATAAATAATGCATTAAACAAGGAATCATTGTAGCCGTAGGATTCCTTATTTAGGCGTACTAAAATTGGGGAATTAAATATTCTTTAAATATTCTTCAAGATCTTGCACAAACGCAGATCACGCAAATTTCATAATTATCGTCGGCTTCATTCTGATCTTCCACAACGCAGAACAAGATTTTCCATACTCTATTTTTGCGATACACTCTGTTTCCAAAATTCTCTCTATATCTCTCTCTATCTCTCAATCCCAAATTTCAGTAATACAAAGCAAATGAAACGAGAGCAGCAATTCCACCATTGACAGCCATTAAAAAGCTTGAAAGCTTTGAATTCAAATTTGGGTTTTTAAAAATCATTATTTGTTTGAACTGGGTTTTGTTGAAAATAATCGGAAATATTATTTTGAGTTTATATCTCAATTTTGAGGGGTTTTCGTGAAGATTAGACTTGGTTTTGACTGAATTTCAGATTGAAACAAGAAGAAGAAGAAGAAGAAGAAGAAGAAGAAGAAGAAGAAGAAGAAGAAGAAGACATGACATACATTATATTACAGAAATTGTAGAAAAATTGTAGACTGTTGTTTATTTATTTTTCTTTTATTCATTTACCTATTGTATAAAAGTCGAACAACAATGTATAAAAATTGTATTAAAGTGGATGATTTAGTATTGTTTTGGACAAAAATATGTATAAAAAATGTGAAACATATATTTCAGGGGAAGCATGCCGAGTCCAAATATGTACCTTATTTGTAGATATTTTGTAGATAAATTATAAATTATTTGTATACTGATTGTAGATGTTTTATTTTCTGTTTTCACAAATAAAAAACGACTAAAACTTCTACAAATCTTCTGAAAAAATATAATTATGTCAAAAATCTCAATTATGCTATAATTGAATGGGAATTGGGATATTAAAATTCAATGTACCCAGTTTGTAGATATTTTGTAGATAAATTATAGATTATTTGTATTCTGATTGTAGATGCTTTATTTTCTGTTTTCACAAATCAAGAACGACTAAAACTTCTACAAATCTTCTGCAAAAAATACAATTATGTTGAAAATCTCAATTATGCTACAATTGATTGGGAATTGGGATATTAAAATTCAATATACCCAGTTTGTAGATATTTTGTGGATAAATTGTGGATTATTTGTATTTTGATTGTAGATGCTTTGTTTTCTATTTTCACAAATCAAAACCGACTAAAACTTCTACAAATCTTCTGAAAAATACAATTATGTCAAAAATTCCGATTATGCTACAATTCTGTGATTCTCCTATATGCTCTTGTTACTCCTTACGAAACTGCTATGCAAAATATGAAATCTAGAAAAACATGATGAAGGGATAGGTCTTCTTAAGAAATTTTGTAGATAATTTGTAGAAACATTGAAATTCTGTATTTGCATATTAATTTTTCAAATGATATGTAATTTCGTTATAGATTAAATGTAGAAAATTAGCCATTGTGAGTCTTATTTGACTCATTCCTCACATTCAACCTATTCTACAAATTCACTCCTCTTTAAATACAATACAACCATACTTTCTTAAATTTAAAGATATAGCAATATATATAACTTAAAAAACATCTTCTCCTCTGCACAAGTTAGCTCCAAAACAGACGAAGTGGAATAACAAGCTCCCATCAAAATTTTTAACACAAAACACAAGGCTTATAAATAAATAAACAACAGTCTACAATTCATCTACAATTTCTGCAATATAATGTATGTCATGTCTTCTTCTTCGAGTTTCAATATGAAATTCAGCCAAAACCAAGTATAATCTTTACCAAAACCCCTCAAAATTGAGATATAAACTCCAAACCATATTCTCAATTATTTACAACAACACCCAATCCAAAAACACGCCACCTGACATTTGAATGATTTAATGCCACCGTCTCAATCACAACTCTTGCAACACGAATTGTTGATGGGGTTCCACCTCTAAACATATATTTAAATCTTGATGTGTGCCCAGAAATGCAAATCGGAGGTAAAGAATCATTTTCTATAGTATTATTTGTGTAATTGAATGGCATTTTTTCAAGAAAAAACACAACCCCTCGTGGTTGAACCAGCCTTCCACCACATTTTAACTAATTCTTTCCTAGTAGACCATGCTTTCTCGTACCAAATACAATATGTTCAAGATTTGTATATGGCAATAATGTTGAATCATTTTGAAGCGAAACTGACTTGTGGAGTAATTTGGTGTAATTACTCTGTGGTGATACGTGGGTGAGGGTATGGGTTTAGGAGGGAGAGAAACGTGGTGGGTGGGGATATGGAGGAATATACAATACCATAAATTAAGGAGTGATATAAGGTACAATTAATGTACAGTTAAAATATCTTGCGGTATAGAATTGGTAATTAGATATACTAAATGTAATTATCTCAAATCTTAAACATTAAGGGTAATATAGTTTCCTATATGACATAGGAATGTAAAAATTCCTTTAAACTTAATATTACTTTAAATTTTAGTATAGTAATATGTGTTATTAATTAAATTTTAAATTTTATATATATATATATATATATGTATAAATTAAATTTATATATATTAAATTTTAGTATATAAACTAAATTTATTAAATTCCGTCGAATACTTAACCTTCCACCCCGCCCCTTGTGACCAATTATAAAATTCAATGGTTCAACTCAGTTCAGCTTGTCTACCATGATTCATGCCTAGATGAACTGGGGGTGTGCGTTTGATTTATTGATTCGATTTTGACCCTTATCGATAATTACTTATCGATTATCAATTTGTACATATGCTTATCGTCATCGTTTCAATAAGTTTCGATTTTTTCGATTTCGATTTATCGATTTTGGGGGCTTATCGATTCGGTTATCGATTACACCAATAAGAAAATTTGCGGGATTCCACGGAAAGTATATCGCTTTAAACGCGTCTAACTAATATGGACACAAAGAAGCTAAAATAAGACGAAATAATATAAAAATTATGTCAACAAGCACATGCAACAAAACTAGTAAGGGATCAAATATATGCCACCAACACTTCAACGGTATAAAAAAATAAAACAAAAAAACACACATCATCACGGCTAATTCTGTTTTCCATTAATTTGAACTTCATTCCCTTGATATTTAAATATGATCATTCCTTAAATGTAGTAGAGGAAATAATCGTAGCGGATATATATATATATATATATATATATATATATATATATATATTCTGTATGTTATATTAATCTACACAAATAGGTAATTACTCATTTAAAAAGCGTCTACAGTCTAGGGGTGTGCATTCGATTTATCGATTCGATTTTGACCCTTATCGATAATTACTTATCGATTATCAATTTATAAATATGCTTATCGTTATCGTTTCAATAAGGTTTCGATTTTTTCGATTTCGATTTCGATTTCGGTAACAAATAATCGATTCGATTTATCGATAAACCGATTCGAATGCACACCTCTAGATGAAGTCAGGTAAGAAGAGACCAGGAAATGACGATGGTTAGCCCGAGTGTCACGCGTGCCATAGGACAGCTGACCTTGACTTTTTCCATTCTATTATTCCATTACTTACCCCTTTTTTGGGTTAATTGGACTAATGCACTCATTGATTACGAGTTCTAGTTCAAGATACACGACCCCGACTGCCATCAATTTATGCACACATCATAACTCCTCCCACCAATGGATCTAAGCTTGAATAATGTGAACTTGTAAATCCAGACTAAAGACTAATATGTGAAAGTCATGTCGAGTAATTGTAAATTGATTATTGTTCCTTCTCACCCTTTTTTTAAGACTTATTAGCAAGGGCAGATCAAGCTCGGCAAGTGTGAGTTTACGTGAAATCAGTAGCTTTTACACACACATCATGTATGTATTAAAAAATACATCAAATATTCATAAATTATACAACAATAATCCAGTATAATGTCACTTTGTGGGGTCTGGGAAGGGTAGTGTGTACGCAGACCTTACCCCTACCCTGGGGTAGAGAGGCTGTTTCCAATAGACCCCTGGCATCCTTCCCTCCAAGAACTTCCCACTTTACTCTTGGGGAGACTCGAACTCACATCCTCTTGATTGAAAGTGGAGAATGCTTACCATCGGAGCAACCCTTCTTGTCAATATTCATAAATTATACTTGATTGTAAACAAACTTATTTATTGTGTATTTACTTGATATTGTTGTAGAAATTTATAAACATTAAATCTTGAATTCGCTTATTATTAGACTGAAGGTGTTATTGGTAAATTCATGTTGTGATAAACCTGTTATGAGGATGGAATCAAAACAATAATGCTGTTGTCTACTCGATTGTGAAAAGAAAAGAACGATTTTTGGATGGGAGTTGTCCAAAATCAGGGGTAAGCGCAGGGAAAATCACAATTTTTTATTTAATTATACATAAAGGTAATGATCCTTTCTAAATTTGGTAATAATTTAGCTTAAACTTATAATTCTATCTTTAATAAGAAATTTTTATAACCACACAAATACTTTTTGGCCCCATTTGGATTTGTTTAGGACCACAAATTACAAAAGTCTTTATTTTTTTCTTAAACTCCGTGTCCAGTCAAACAGATTCAGAGAGTATTAAATTATCTTTTTAACTTAAAAATTACTCAAATTTCTCCAAGGGGTTGTACGTACTACTAATGATTGCAAATGTTGGAGAGCTGTCCCCTTCACACTCTGCATTCATCCGTCCCACACTTCGCCGTATCAATATAAAAATTCTCTTCTAACAACCTTTGTTTTTTTTTTCTTCTCTTTATTACATCGCAATATTTTTTAAGTTCTTTTAGAAATTTTCAACTGTATTTGGTCTGGAAAAATTTAAAACAACAATAACAATATAGCCAATAAAATTTTATAAGTGAATTTTATAAAAAATAGTATGTACGCAAAACTTAATCATACGTTTGTTAACGTAAAATTGAAAATTATTCTCGGACCATTTAATTTTGTATGACATTATTCGATGTATTACACAATTCAAAAAACTGTTTTGAATTGTTTATAATATGAGTGAGTCACAAAATAACCTAAACTTTTATTTACAGTAAGGCATTGTATGGGTCCAAATTTGACCAATAACGATCATTGATGAGTACGACGAATGACGGGTTTCCCCCGATTCTACATCTTGAGAGAGACGACCTAAAGGCGGACGAAAGACTATACGGCCCTTGCAATGTCGTAGGCCCATTAGGGAACATTGAGAATATTCCTTCGAATATCCCTTGTGCTTTGTCTTTTACTGCTTAAGAGGTTTCGATTCCTAGGATAAAAAGGGAGTAATAATCTTGTAAGGGGGGCTCTGGATGAAAGAAAGAAAATATCAATTTTATAAACGAGAAGTCTTCATTTTTATCTTTCACTCTAAGAATTATTATATTTAGATCAGATTTACCCCTTCAACTTAGATTGATTTGTTCAAAAGGATTTTGATAACCTTTTAGTCAAACAATTTGACGCCGTCTCTGAGGATTTCTATAGCTGAAATCGTAGTTTTCATCTAGATTCTCAAGGGAAAGAATCACTTTCCTTCAGCTTTATAAAAACCAACTATGGCGGGAAAGGGAGAAGTGAGGCTAAAGGCAATAGTGGATGTCACAAACAAACTCATGAGCTCCCTCAACGAAGCCAGTGGAGAACATAACGAAAATACAACACTGAGTGCCACACCTGAGGAAGAGATCCCACCTCCTCCACACGGGGATCTAACAATCCTGCGCGAGAGGGAAACCTCAACATCCGCAGGAGGGGGAACGCCGTCGGCCGTAAAAAAGCTACTAGAAGAATGGTTGACAAGTACCTTGAGCAACATGCTCGAGAAACCCGCTCAGAGAGATACTGAAAATACGTCGCCCACAGAAGCTGCAGCAGTCGCAGATGAGCCAAACAATATACGAACAACTAACATCCGTACTATCACCGATACAAGAAACGATGCGCTCACGACAATCCTAAAGAAAATAGAAGAGATGGAAAATGAGAACAAAATGCTCCGCGACCAGATAAAGGAACATTAGGAAAGGGTTGATAAAATACCAGGCGCTCCGAAGTTGTTACCAAAATGCGAAGTGGGTTGGTTCGTCGAACAACCATATAGCGAAGGAGCGGCTCCCAATTCTATTCTAAAATCCTTCAAAATGCCGCCATATTTTAAAATATATGATTTTACCAGGAACCCAGAAGACCATTTGATCCATTTTGTTTCCACGGTGAAAGGTAACAATCTATCAAAGGAACAGTTGCCATCTGTATTGCTGAAAAAGTTCGACGAAACTCTGACATGGGGAGCTTTGAAAAGGTATTCCCAACTACCGTCGCGTTCGATATCAACACTTGAAGAAATGACAGATAAGTTCGTCATCGCCCACGTGGGAGCGAAAAAGGCAGAAGCCCGAGTCAATAATATCTTCGCCATCAAGAAAACGACGGGCGAGGAATTTCGAGACTTCTTAGACTGATTCAACAGAGTAAGAATAAGCCTACTGAATATATCAGAGGGAATGGTAGTAGCAGCCTTTCAAAATGGGCTAAATAGGAACGGGTCAAAAGCAACCAAAAAGCTACTATGCAGACTTATGAAATACCCCTACCACATGGGAAGAGATCCATAGCGCCTACTTCGCCGAAGTAAGGGCAAACAAGGACGACCTGAACGGCCCGCTCCAGTGATTGACATCAGTCCAGGACAAGGGAAGGAGAGATCGACGCAAAGACAGTCGAAGGGATCAACCGCCATATTTTAATCGGGAAAGGCACTAGCCCTACATTCGAACCTCCAATCCACCTCCTCCATGACATGCAGATGTCGTGTATAGACATGATGCCCCTCCCCGAGGTGAAAGAGGTATGCCCCCACAACTATCTGCTCATAACTTTAGTGTTTCTCTTTCAGAAATAGTGTACTCTCAAGAGAAGCTTGGCACGAACGTGCAGTGGCCACAAAAAATGAAGTCGGATCTGAACGCCAGGAGGTCGAAGATTGCATAGGTCTACGACAAGAAGTGGTAAGAATGTTAAACCAGGAATACCTGAAAGAACTTCTAAGCGACCGAGGAAGGGACAATTTCGCTCGTGGACGTGACCAACACCCAGGACCTCCAAAACCACAGTCTCCAGCTCGTACCATACAGATTGGCGGCAGCGATGACACGGTAATCAACTATGTGAAATTCACCACCACACATTAACTCAAACAGAGGTAGCCTACGAACGGTACGACGATCTCAAAGACAGTATCATCTTCGATAAGTTGGATACCGATAGTTTGTCTTTCCCTAACTATGATGCTTTGGTTATAAATTTACGCATTACGGATACTGATGTAAAAAGAATAATGGTGGATGACGGTAGTGGCGTGTGTATTTTTCACCCACGAGTCCTTAGGCAGATGAGGATCGAGGATAGAATAATACCAAGGTGCATAACACTAACGAGTTTTAATAATGCAGTAGAGTGAATCTCTAGGGACATAGTGATGCCCGTCCTGGCAGGGGGAGTCACCTTGGAAACAACATTCCATATCATGAACCAAGAAACCGCTTACAACGCCATCATAGGACGACCATGGATACACACCATGTGTGCCGTTCCGTTAAGATTCTATTAGGTAATCAAATTTCCCACCCTATGGGGGATATTTAGCATTCAAGGCGAAACACGCACCACCTAAGAATCCTATCGAATAGCCCAAGATTGCACGAACACCAAGCAACTAAAAGGGTCAAGTGTGGAGGCATGATAATCAGTCGTGTCGATAACCAAACCCGACGCACGAGTAGAAACCATCAAAGACCCGAATATCATGGAAGATTGCAAAGAAACCATAGAAGATCTTGATTCCGTTCAACTAGACCATACCTCTCAGAACCAGGTAAGTATTGTGAGTTCTTAACTAACAATGCCAATTTGTTTTCCTTTTCCACTCAGATATGCTAGGAATCCCAAGAGATATCACCACACATAGATTGAATGTTGACCCTCTCTACCCCCCGGTAAGGCAGATGAGGAGAAAATTCAATGTTCCCATCAATGAGGCGGTCAGCAAAGAAGTTGATAAATTACTCGCCAACGGTTCTATCAGGGAATCAAAATACCCCCAATGGGTCGCTAATGTAGTCATAGTAAAAAAGAAGAACGAGAAATTGCAGATGTGTATTGACTTCACCGACTTAAACAAAGCATGCCCGAAAGATTCCTTCTCGCTATCGCATATCGATCAACTCATCGACGCAACAGCAGCATACGAATTATTGAGCTTCCTGTACGCCTAAGATCAAGAAAAAACCACTTTCATCACTTACCGAGGCACGTACTTCTACAAAGTAATGCCGTTCGGACTCAAGAATGCAGAGGCGACATATCAAAGGTTAGTCATCAAGATGTTCAAGGAACAACTCGGTAAGACCACAGAGGTTTACATCGATGACATGCTAGTGAAATGACAAAGAAAGAGGATCAACTTGGCCATCTGAAGGAGGTCTTCGAGATATTGAGGCAATACGGGATGAAACTGAATCCCGAAAAATGTAAATTCGGTGTAACGTCAGGAAAGTTCCCGGGGTTCCTAGTATCACAAAAGGGTGTCGAAGTCAACCCGAACCAGATCAGTGCCATCAAAGGGATACCAGAGATATTGACCAGCAAAAAGTAGGTACAGAAACTAATAGGGCGAATAATCGCCCTGTCAAGGTTCATCTTACGATCGTCGGATAGATGCCACAAATTCTTCAATGTGCTAAAGAAAGATCACGGTCTACAATGGAATGCTGAATGCGTCGACGCATTGAGGAAACTAAAAATGTATCTATCTTCACTGCCCCTACTCATCATGGCAGACCCAGGTGAATGTTTGCTTGTGTATCTAGCGGTCTCCGAAGTCGCCGTAAGTGTCGTCTTAGTCCACAAAAACAAAGGCATGCAATCTCTAATTTACTATATCAGTAAAACCCTAATTGATGCTGAAAAAAGGTACCCTCACCTTGAAAAGCTAGCTTTGGCATTAGTTGTAGCTTCACGAAAGCATAGACCATATTTTCACTATAACCCGATAAAAGTGGTGACAACCTTCCCCCTAAAGGGTATCCTACACAAACCCGAACTATCGGGTAGGCTGGCCAAATGGGCCACAGAACTAAGCAAGCACGACATAACATACCAACCACGAACTGCCATTAAATCGCAGGTGCTCCCAAATTTTATCGCTGATTTTAGCGCAGAAATATTGCCTGAAGTAGAGCAGGAAGCGCTCCGTGCTTTCACACATACCAACCTCTGGGTTCTCTACACAAATTTCATTTCTAATACCTCGGGATCGAGACTGGGACTCCTCCTCGAAGTTCCTTTGGGTGAAATAATTTTCCAGTCCATAAGATACCCCGAGATGACTAACAACGAGGCCGAGTATGAAGCTATGATTGCAGGATTGAAATTAGCCCTCAAGTATGGCGCTCGACAGCTCGTCCTCCATTGCGATTCTCAACTCGTGGTGAACCAAGTCACCGGGACTATCCAAATCAACGAAGAAAGACTACTAAAGCACCAGTCAAAAATTCATAAATTGCTGCCGAAATTCGATGAATGCCGCCTCGACCAAATACCCAGGGTACAGAATATCGAAGCGGATGGCCTTGCCAAATTAGCAGCAACCACCAAGAATATCAACAAAGAAAATGTGGTTACTCTTCTTCACTCTGTAATAGATCACGTTGAGGTACACTCTGTAAACCTGACTTGGGACTGGCACAATCATCTCGTAACGTATTTACAGAACGGAACGCTCCCGCAAGATAAGAAAGAAGCCAAAAAACTTCGTATACAGGCAGCCAGATACAACCTTATAAACAACAACCTCTACAAAAAACATTTTGCGGCCCTCTGGCCAAGTGCCTTGGACCAAACCAAACAAGACGAGTACTGGAAGAAGTATACGACGTGCACTGCGATGCCCACATAGGAAATCGTGCACTCATCCGAGCCGGATACCACTAGCGCAACTTGAAAAAAGAAGCAACGGACTACGTCAGAAAATGGGAACAATGTCAGAAGTATGCACCTATGATACACCAAGAAGGAGAACTCATTTATTCCGTCATTTCGCCATGGCCTTTTATTAAGTAGGGAATGGATATAGTCGGACCCCTCCCAGCTGGACGAGGTAAAGTACATTTCCTTCTAGTTTTAATTGACTATTTTTCTAAATGGGTGGAAGCAGGTGCACATACACAGATACACGAGCAAGAGGTCGTCGCATTCATATGGAAAAACATAATATGCTGTTTCGGTATCCCTAAAGAAATTAGTTGCGACAACTGACCTCAGTTCGTCGAAAAGAAAATGATCGAATTTTTCGTAAAAATGAAATATCAAACAAATACTCTCCACACCATATCATCCCTCCGGTAACGGCCAAGCAGAATCCTCCAATAAAGTAATACTGAATATACTAAAGAAAAAGCTTGAGGACGCCAAGGGTCTATGGCCCGAACTACTGCCGGAAGTATTATAGGCATACCGCACTACTCCAAAAACTAGTACGGGCGAGACACCATACTCACTAGTCTATGGGACTGATTCTTTCATACCCGTCGAGGTTGGAGAACCTAGCTTGAGATACTCCAATGAAAGTGGACCAAGCAATGACAAAAATAGGATGCAAGATCTGGACGAGGTCCAAGAACGGAGAGATATGGACCACTAAGAATGGTAGCCCAGAAACAACAAGTAGAGAGATACTACAATAAGAAGGCCAATGTACGACCACTCAAAGTCAGAGATTATGTCCTCAAGGCCGAAACACAAGCAGTGAAAGACCCTAATGAAGGAAAACTAGGAACAAACTGAGACGGACCATACAAAATCACAACCGCAACAACCAAAGGAGCATTCTAGTTAGAAACAATGGAGGGAAAACTACTCCAAAACAACTAGAATGTCGCCCACCTCAAATACTTCCACTTAGAAGACGTCACCTAAGTCGTACTCTTTTTTCCAATCCGGGCTTTGTCCCAATCGGGTTTTCTCGGTGAGGTTTTTAACGAGGCGGTAAGGGAGGTGTCTCGAGTTTCGGATTAAGTTCATTACCCCGCCCGTTGATACAATCTTCAATGCAAAATAATGAAGGGTCTAGATATAAATATCAAATCTCCATTGTATGTAAAAAGTCAACATGTGGTTCTTACGAAAAGATAATCAAATCTCCATTGTATGTACAAAAGTCGATATGTGGTTCTTACGAAAAGATAATCAAATCTCCATTGTATGTACAAAATTGACAAAAGGCCATCGACGAAACATGGGTTCGACCTCGTTCGAACTATGAAGGGATACTACTTTGACGACAGTTCAAAGCAACATCCCAATGGCCAAGGCCATCGATGAAACATGGGTTCCACATCGTTCGAACTATCACGAAATACTACTTCAACGATAGTTTAAAGCAACATCCCAATGTCCAAGGCCCTCGACGAAACATGGGTTTGACCTCGTTCGAACTACGACGGGATACTACTTTGACGATAGTTCAAAGCAACATCCTAATGGCCAAGGCCATCGACAAAACATAAGTTTGTCCGACCTCACGATAGGATACTACTTCGATGACAGTTCGAAGCAACATCCCAATGGCCAAGGCCATAAAAAAAATAGGGGAAACAGAAAGAAATCAACTGCACCAAAAGATTAATAGCTCGACAAGTACCTCGGGTACCAGGGAAATTACAAAAGAGAACCAACCCATCAGCAAAATAAAGTCTACATTGTACAAAATACTATCTACACCAATCCTTACAAAAGAAGCCCCAAAACGAAAGAAACATGCAAGAAAAGGGCTACACATCATCTCCAGTAGGGAAAGCATCATTGTACTAAGAGTTCAAAGTCAAACAGTTCGCCTCATCCGAGTGGGTGTCATCACCATTAGGAGTATGAGGGTCATACCCGTACGCCTCAGGAGCGACATGTGCTTCATTGTGCATAGTTTGAAGCTCTGCCATGGTAGCCTTCCCTTCGGAATGAAAATCCTTGTACACATCAAGCCGGGCCTCAGCAAGAACCCATAACTCGTATAAGCGACGAGGCATGACCGGGTCAACTGAAGGGTGGGACGTGGAAGGTTGGGAATGTCGGGTTGCATCCTCTGCCCTTAACGAGGCCACCTGCCCATTTAGTGTAGATAGCTCTGCCTCCATCTCTTTAACACGCCCTTCAAGCCCCACAACCTTAAGATTATAGGCCTTCCTCTCCCCAGTCAACTCCGACCTAGAAATATGGAGGGCATCTTCTAAAGACGCCGTTGTAGAAATAGATGTCGCCAGCTTATCAGCACTAACATCCAGCTTGCCCTTAAGCCCCTCAATCTCTGCTACCTTAGCACTCAACTCAGCAGTAAAGTCGGCCACCTTCGCTTGTAAGTCAGCATTCTCAGCCATCAGCCCCTACTCAACTCAAGCTTATCCTCCTTTGCCTTAAGGGAGGCCTCCAGCTCACCATTACGGGCGACAACCTTCACGAGCTCCTCATCCCTCATCCCTCATCCCTCATCCCTAGTCCCTCTCCCTCAACTCTTCAACCTTACGCTCGAGTTGATCCTCCCTCTGTTTGAGCCCTTCACAGAATAGCTAAAACTCCGGGTCCTGAGTATAAAGTTGGCTATTGCATGATGTTTAGCTCGATATTGTTGAAATTTGGACGACATATTCTCATATACAACTTTCCTCTTCCTCTCCCGGCGCTCGTGCTCTATCTCCATGATGAGGGTTTAGCTGGAAAGAAAGTGATTAAAAATAAAACACAGGCCGACGATCGTTACACAATCCCAACAACGGAAGGAAAAAAAGAGAAACTTACCCGCAAAGCCATGCCATCGATGTTCTGAGACAACTCCATATCACCCATTTCCCTGAGCACCTCATTTATCGGGGCCACGCATAGAGGAGCCAAAACGGATGCCACTTACTCACAGTTCAACAATAAGTTAAAATCCCTTAGGATAACTATGTGGCGATCAGGTCCCTCCGCTCTAACCTCTATGTGAGTATGGCGACCTACAAATTTGTTGACTTCCTCCGGGTCGACGTCCGAACCTGAACCTCCCCCCTCGATATGGCGGCCTCCAACGTTGGATGATATGCCACACTCAGCAGAGTGAATAGAGCCATCTCCCAGGTGAATTCCCTCGGTCTGAGGAGATCTCCTCGACAATATGGCATAAGCCATAAGGATGGGCACAGGTGCCGTCTGCGACTCTCCACTTCTATCAGCGTCAGCAATTATACATTTCCCAAGCTCCATTCTCCTCCTTTTCCTCGATAACAGCTCATCCCTATTAGAGGATTCGTCCAAAAGATGGGGAATCGGTATTGAAAAAGCCTCCTCCCTCACAACCACGGCTTGAGAAGGACCCTCTAATTGAACAAGTCAAGGACGACCTTCTTGAATGGATTCATTCAAAATAAATTGCGTGGTTGCAGCAACAACGGCGTGTCGAAACGCGGGAACTAGAGCCCTCCACCTGGAAGCTCCTCGACGTGCCAACGCAAATAGGTTGAATTAATAGAGGATGATATATAACCAATAAGGTAGTAAAGAGAAAGACGCTCACCAGTTAGAACTCTAGGGCCGTAACACTTTACAAAAAAGGCCAATCATATGCCTCTGCTGCATGGGGTGACAAACGAGCCACCCAATCCCTTATGCCCATAATAGGGTGGGGCGGACGTCCCAGAGCTGCAAACAAGAAACAAACCAACTTCATAACGGATAATAGATGAAGGAAGAATAAAAAGAGCGGCAACACTTACGAGTTTCATTCCATCACTCCAGGAATCCGGCGGAAATGGAAACGATATGCTCGGTTTTGATGAAGAAATACTTATGCTAAAACTTGTGACTTGCTCGATCGTCCATCCCAACCACAAACCCTTTCGTGCCATGGTGCCTCAAATGCACCATGGTCCCTCTGTGGAAGCCGGGTGAGAACAGGTGCAAAAAATGGTGAATGGAAACATTACACTCCACCAGTTCTGCATACTTGGTCAACAGCAGAAGCACCTTAAGGGTATACGATGAAAGTTGCATGGGGAAAACATTGTAGAACCTACAGAATTCCTCTGCTAAGGGCAAAAAAGGAAAAGTGTAGCGAATCACGAAAGGGTACTCATAGAAGGCGCAGTAGCCATGCCTATAAATGTCTACCAAGTCCCCCCTCCTCCGCTAGAATCATGTCCACATGAGAGGGAATGCTGTATGTTGTACGAAGCACGTCAATATGAGCCTGCTCCGTCTCAGAAAGTACGGGGACAGGAGTGGGTGAAGTATCTCTTAAGAAGTCGCTATGAGACATAGGATGTCTGGGTAATAGCTCCTACACCGTAGGAAGACTGTAACTCTCCTCTATCTCCATATCCTCACCATCTGAAGGAGGCGCCATGGATAATGGGGTGGCCTCAGTGACCCCTTCACGAGAACGATGTGACCGTGGCATGACTTTGTTCAAAGAGATATTGATGCAGAGAAAAGGAAGAGGAAGGGATTATGAACAAAGAACGAGGGTAGAAGAAGCGGAAATATACCAGAACAAATTCGGAGAGCTGAGGAGAGATTATCAGTAATTAAATGGACAAGAACTTCCCAAAAAACAAACCCTCCGCCTATTTATGGGGTTGGGTGGCGCCAGAATCGAAGCGAAAGGTTACAGAGTGGCGATGGGATCGAAGCACCAAGCCATCAACTCCTTCCTCGAAAACATGCGCAATGATGGTGCACATGAGGATGAAATGATTTCCTGACATAATATATTATCCGCTGTCTTATCAAACATGCTTATCATTTCTCATTGGCCATGTCGGAACGTTTCAAAGGGTCAAACTATTCTCTGGGAACACATGAGGTTTGCTCATCGATGTACACCAGGTTGCAACCCCGACAAGAGGAGGGGCTAACTGTATGGGTCCAAATTTGACCAATGACGACCATTGATGAGCACGGCGAATGATGGGTTTCCCCCGATTCTACGTCCTGAGAGAGACGACCTAAAGGTAGACGAAATACTGCACGACCCTTGATATGTTGTAGGCCCATTAGGGAACATTGAGAATATTCCTTCGAATATCCCTTGTGCTTTGTCTTTTACTGCTTAAGATGTTTCGATTCCTTGTATATAAAGGGGGATAATAACCTTGTAAGGGGGGATCTGGATGAAAGAAAGAACATATCAATTTTTATAAATGAGAAGTCTTCATTTTTATCTATCTTTCACTCTAGAAATTATTACATTGAGATAAGATTTACCCCTTCAACTTAGATTGATTTGTTCAAAAGGATTTTGATAACTTTTGAGTCAAACAGGAACATATTGTTTTTTATAGATATGATATGAACAGTACAATTCCATAATATTTGATACTAGCTCTACAGAGTCCACTTGCTAGGAAGACGAGAATCGTACATTGCATGTGAAAGGCTTTAAAAAAATTCATAAAAAAAGGAACATTGAATTTTGATGTTTTATACGTCAATACCACACATGAGGGGGTGATTTGTGTGGTGCCTAATTTTCGCGTACACTGGATTATCAAAGGACCTAGTTCTTCTATATGTTCCTTACACTATATTTGCGGAATAATATATGCAGAAAGTAAAGAACACAAGTATATTTACGTAGAAAATACCCGGCTCAAAAGGTGAAAAAATTACGACCTACTACCCAGTAGAATTTTTCCCAACACTTCACTAAATCACTGAGCAAAAATAGCGTTTACAAAACTCTTGTAAATCTAAGGATTAGATCTAACTCTTTGTGGCAACCATCCTCAAGTTGTTGCGACAACTTCAATTTAACTATAACCTGAATATAACACCCAGAATACCTAGTACAAATGTTTCTAGATAAAGCTGAAAGGTACAACTCAAAAGCCCTACTACAATGAAACTAGAATAAAAGATAGACACTTGGGACTGGTTCTTCTATCTGGTTCATGTAGCTTCAGATTCACACACTTAAATCCCACAGGAATTGCTTGCAAAATGCCTAACTATTTTGCTCTCAATTATTGCTTAACTTCTGGGTTTGTGCATTACCTGTAGAACAGAACGAACTGATATTTATTGATTTAGTAGAATAGGATTTATCAGAGTTCTGATGCTATACCCTTCCTTGGTGGAAAAGTTCTAGTTATCTTTAACTTCTAACTCTTTCCCTTATCTTGGATAGAGTTCTCTTCACGTAAGGAGTCCTTCTCCTTATCAAATATGCAACATATTTTGTCAGGAGACATTCAATATAATCCTTTATTCTTATCTCCTTCATGTGCTACCTTATGCTCGAATCTGCCTGTGTTTGTGTATAATTTTTATGGATTTGATTCATGTGTGTGTTTCTTTATCAATCATAAAAAAAACTTACTCAGGACAACAAATTTCCCCTTTTTGATGATGACAAACTTCGTGCTTTTCATAAGCATGAAACCTGTTTCAACTCAGCTCTCTATAAATACACTGTTAGAAAACTTTCCATTTTAAAGAAACTCATCATCAAAGACCAGGATCATAAGGTTATAAACATCACAGTCCAAAGTAAAAAACACAAGTTATTTTCCCTCTTTTGGAATCATCAAAAAGTTTCATAATTATATTAGATAACCAAATTTTAATAGATATCACTCATGGCCATTGGGGCTACTTCAAATGCAATCATGGAGTCTAACATCATTTATCAATCTAATGATATTAGCTATCTAAGAAGCATCAACAAACATTTAGAGTACAAAAATAGTTGATTATCATTGATACTAGTCATCTACAAGGCATAGAAGAAAATAAAGGTACCACATCATGATCAAAAAGACTAAAAAAACATCCCACTCAGGTCACTGATTTTTTTCTAACTAGGCTAAGAAGGTGTCAAGGCTGGAAAGGACTGGGTTCTTGGTTTTTGGCCTGAAGGAGCTTCAACATGCCATGAAGGATCACTTAATTCTTTTCTTTTTCTTTTGCAAGCTCAGTTCTGAGGACATCCCTCTCAGTCTCCACCTTTGCCAATCTCTTCTTCAGCCTTTCTATCTTAGCTTCCTTAGCTCTACTCTCCTACACCAGGGCTTTAACTTTACTATTCAAGGTCACTCGCTTGGAAGAACCAGGTTCTTTCGAAGTAGCATGGACTTCACAGTCACAAGTAGTCAATGTGTTTTCCCCAAAGTGAACTTTTTTGTGCAAACGTCCCATTTCTTTAAGGGAACCTCGAAGTGAGCCGATACGGTAGTGAGAATGAAACCATAGGGTATGGCGTGAGTTTTGGTACCATTTAGTACCCTATCTATGAGCTGAATCATAAACCCTAACCAATTAATCTACCTCTTAGTACACAGGTATTCCATAAGGATAGAGTCCACAATGTGCCTTCTTTCCTGCCTAGGCAACACAATCTTGTTAACGAATTAAAAGAATAGCTTATGGGCAGGCTTTATCTCACTTTTGTACAAAGCCTTGGGCTTTAGCTCTAATTCATTGTCAGCAAACATTCCTGTAATGGTAACGGAGGTGGGAAGGTTCTCTAGGCTTGGCCATTTCAGCTTTTTGTAATCATTGTACCCTATAGTAGGTACTCCCAGAATCTCTCCCAATTCCTTGTCATCAATGCTCACAACCACCCCTTTCACCACACTAGTGACCCCGTCATTCTTGACTTTATAATTTGCCATGAACTCCACACTTTCTATTATAGCCAGTCTACCTTTCATCTGAAGGACCATGTCCTTCCAACCCTGAAGTTCCAGCTTTTCCAACAGTATCATCATTTCTACCTCCTCTAAGTCCCTGAGGAGTCTACTTTTCAAGATTGCTCTCTTACCAAACTTCTCCTTCTTGTCATGTTCTTCATCGGCTTCTTCGTTTTCTTTACTTTCCTATTCCTCCACTACTTTCACTTTCCTAGATTTTATGGCAGACCTGGTTCTTTTCGCCAAGGTAGAAGGCTCTGCAGACTGTCTTTGAAGGGAACTTCTTTTTGGAAGTCTTTCTTTTCTTTGTCTTTGGAGTCAGAACATCTTCCTCCCTTAAATTGCCTTCATCACGAAGAACCAGGTCCATATTCTCAATTTCAACTGCCTCAACGTGCCCACTCACTTTCTTCTTTCCCTTTGCAGCAGCTTTCTTTTACTCTCTTCCAAATCTTTTTCAAGTCCAGCCTCACTCTGTTTCTTATGACTCCTTGTAGCTCTACCTCTTGTAGAAGGAGTTTCTACAGGGATAGAAGAGGCAGCCTTTCTCTTCTTATTTGCCCTAGCAGTTCCACAGATTTTAACTCCTGAACCTCTCCTCTTTTTTGGATTGTAGCTGTCAGACACTTGTTTCAGTAGGTATACGAGGGGTTCCTGCACAAATGGAACGGGTTCTTGGAACCTCTTCCTCATCCTAACCATCCCCTCAACTTCACTTGCATCACCATACCCACTACCCCTTCTTCTCTCCAACTTTCTTCATCTCCAATAGATTCCTCACCCAATAACACCATAGCCCATGTTTCTTCACTTAAACCAACATGAGTAGGTGAATGTTCAACCAATACTTCTTTAACATTTCCCCTCACATCACCTTGAGCACCCTCATTCTCCTTTTCCTTTTATTTTTACCACTATTTTTTTCAAATTCAGTTGTTTCCACCCCATCAATAGTTCCAACCATAACAATTTTGTTCTCCAGATTCTCTGCAACTCCAAAATTACTTCAGATTTAATGTTAGTATGTTATGTTACCTGGTCTATTTTAGATGAATAGTTTCTTCCTCCCAGTTTCAGACTTAAAGGATTCTTTAGATTTTTGGGGTTCCTCTATTTGGCTTGATTTCAATTATTTATTTATTTTCTTGATTTATTCATTGTCAGCTACGTTCTTGCGAGCAAGCCTCTTGATCCTTCCTTTCTTAGATAAAATGTGTGGTTGAGGGTGTGGTTGAAGGTGTGGTTGTGGATTCATTTAGTAGTGATGAGGGATTTTCAGAAGCGTTCACTATTAATGTGTTTGGATGTGTGTGTATAAGAGATGAGAGAAGATATAGAGAATTGTTTGACAGCAGGAGAGTTTAAAAGTGATAATATGGGTAAGGCCATATCAATTTAGTGAGGTAGATTTTAATTGGGTAACAATAGAATTTCAAAAGCTCAGAAATCTAATCAAACTCGGAAAGTCAGTTTGAAAAGACGTTAGAGACTTCCATAGAATCTAGGAAACTATGGCTCTAGGGACTCTCTTTGGTTGAAACTAGTTCGTTTGTAATGAATAAGCTTGAGGGAGGTTGGGACTAAATTTGACTCTTTTATTATCATGATTCAAATACATTTATTTCAAAATATTCAGAGTGGAGAGTACATACCGTGTAATCTTGATGAACCACGTTCTTCACTGAGAATTCTCTTGAGTATGTCTAAATTTTCAAGAAAATAAAGATAATATCATTAGATATTAATAAGACATTTTAGCACATGGCACAAGAGTATACTAGTGAAAGTATGAGACTGAGCAAAATTTAATCTAATTATTTATAAAGTTCACAAAATATCTAAACAATTATTGAGTTAGAATCGGTTCCTTTTAGGTGATCTTAATCATCATTCATTCTAACATGTTCCTTTCAAAGTGATCTCTACTTAGAGATTTTGTGAAGATGTCAGCAAATTGCTTGTTAGTAGCAGAAAATTCCACATGGATCAAACCCTTTTCATAGTTGCCCCTCAAAAAGTGATGCTTAGCATCTATGTGCTTAGTTCTTTTGGTTTCTTGGTCATACACTATGCACTGGTGTTGTCACAAAAGATGGGTATACAACCTACATCAATTCCAAAGTCCATTAATTATTGGTTGATCCACAACATAAGTATCAACCACATACTCAGCTTCAAAAATAGACAAATCCACATAAATTTCTTTTTTGGTGGACCAAGAAATAAGACATGAGCTAAGAAAGTGTGCCATACTTGAAGTGTTCATTCTATCCACAAGGAAACCTGCATAATCAGCACTAACATATCCCACTAAGTTAAAATTACTACCTTTTGGATACCATATACAGAGGTCAGTGGTGCCTTTTAGGTATCTTAGGATCCTCTTGACAACAGTCAAGTGAGACTCATTTGGATTTGCCTGAAATCTAGCACAAAGGTCTACACTGAAAGCAATGCCAGGGCTACTAGCAGTCATTTCCTTAAACATCTTCTGATCAACAGATGAACCAGGTTGTTGCTATAAGAGTGTCAATTTTTTTAGAATCTTCCATTTTAAACCTTTTAAGCAGCTCTTTCACATACTTTTGTTGATGGATCATAGTTCCATTTGAATTTTGTTTAATTTGTAAGCCTAAGAAGAAATTATGCTCACCCATCATACTTATTTCGAATTCACTTCCCATTAGCTTAGCAAATTCTTTACTTAGCTTATCTGTAATTGCTCCAAAGATTATAGCATCAACATATAGCTGAACTACCAAGAGATCCTTACCTTTTTATTTCAAGAACAAAGCATTGTCAATTTTACCTTTCTTGTAGCCATGCTCAATCAAGAATTTAGATAATCTTTCATACCATGTTCTTAGATCCTGCTTGAGCCCATAAAATGGCTTGTCAAGCTTGTATACATGATCAGGACACTACTTGATCTCAAATCCAAGAGGTTTCTTGACGAACATTTTGTCTCTTAAATAGCCATTAAGGAAGACATTCTGGATATCCATCTAATGGAGACTGACTTCCATGTAAGTAGCAAACGCTATAAGGAGTCTAATTGCTTCCAATCTTGCAACTGGAGAAAAATTCTCATCATATCCTATGCCCTCCTCTTGACTATAACCTTGTAACTGCTCCATCTTCATCAAGTTTGTTTCTGAAGACCCATTTTGTGCCAATTACATATCTATTCTTGGGTCATGGTACCAGATGCCAAATTGGACTTCTATCAAATTGGTGGACTTCATCTTGCATTAAATTCACCAAGTCTGCTTCCTGCAATGCCTTGGCAACATTTTTAGGTTTAATGAGAGATAAAAAAGCATAAAAACACAAAGATTCTTCAAAGAAGATCTGGTTTTGATTCCAAAGCTTGGATTAGTGATTATGTTCTCAATGGGATGAGAACTTTGATACTTGTAAGGTTTCACAACAAATTAGTTTCCCATAGATGTTCCTTCAATGTTTCGTTGCTGAGGAACGGTTCATGGAAAAGTAAGGTTTGAGAATGATTTCCTCTTAGTTCAGACCCCCCTGTCAAGTTGCCTTGGATAGAAGGACATGTTCCATCACCTGTTCCTTCTTCTGGTGCAGCTTCAGTCTGGGCTGTAGTTTCATTTGAGTTTCTTACTAGCTCAATTTCTTCATCATCCTATTCCTACCTTTCAGAAAGAATGTTAGTTTCATCAAAAATCACATGTACACTTTCTTCTACACACATAGTTTTTTTTGGTTATAAATCTTATAAGCTTTACTATGTGAAGAATATCTAGGATCAAACTTACCTAGGGAGTTTTTTCCATTATTGTGCACAAAGCACTTGCATCCAAATTCTCTAAGGTGGGATATATTTAGCTTTCTCCCTTTAAGTAATTCATAGGGAGTGTTCTCAATAAGAGGTCTAGTCATGTACCTATTTATGATATAGCATGCAGTGTTCACATTAATCAGACCTAATTGATGCATGTTGATTACCTAGTTGTTTCTAAGTTTTCTAACAAATGAAGTGAACATGTCAAATGCTTCATCTTTAGATGTTAAAAGTAGTATCCAATAAACCTAGAGTAATCATCAACAAGCACCATAACATATATCTTACCACCTCAACTCAATGTTCTCATTGGTCCACAGAGATCCATATGGACCGGCCTATCGTTCTGGAAGTGCTTACCATTCTCTTGCTTTTAAAAAAAGATTTTACATTCTTCCCCTTTGCACAAGCCTCACACAATTTATCTTCCTTGAAACTTAATGTTTGGCAGCCCTGCCACTAAGTCCTTGGAGACTAGTTTGTTGAGTTGGCTTAAACTAGCATTTCCAATTCTCTTATGCCAAAGGAAGGTATCATTGTCCGACACACTTAAGCAAGTGAGTTCATTATCTGAAAGTGTGAACAGGTCCACCACATATATGTTGTTCACTCATTTTCCCTGTAAAACTATATTGCCATTGGTAAGATTAATCACAATGTGTTTTGTAGAGGTGAACGCTACCATGCTACCTCTATAACCCAAATGTTATACACTTATTAGACTTTACTTCAGTCTATCTATCAGGTAGACATTCTCAATAGAGTGAGAATCAGCCTTTCCTACCTTTCCAACCCCAATGATTTCACATTTCCAAAGAAGACATTACCTCATTTAAGTTCCTAGTGAAATAAACTGGTTATTGCTTTCTATCATATGCTTTGAGCAGCCACTATCCATGTACCATATTTGGCTGCTCCCCTTCACTTGGACCTACAAAAGAAATCATGGGTTAGTCTTAGGAACCCAAACTACTTTGGGTCCTTTTCTATAGTCCAAAGGATGAATCAAATTCTTTTTTAGCCCAACTTGGCAGCCTATTTTTCCCTTGAACAAATTATTTGTTCTTTTGACTTGCATTTTCTTTTGCAGTACATTCACTCTTATAGTGAGCAGTGTGACCATAGTGTGTGCAAATCTTATTCTCAGGGAGTGTGAGGTACTTGATTTTGGTATCCCACTTAGGTGCAGAGTTACCGAAGCCAAGTCCTCTTCTGTTGCTACTATGATGTTCGTGCAGCCATGAAAGTGCATCAGAGGACCTGTTCTATTTACAAGTTCTGTCTAGCTCATGCTTGACCTTTTTTAGATCCTCCTTTATGACTCTTACTAGTTTATCCCTCTTATACTACTCATCTGTCATTTTTTCTATATTTTCTTCTAAAGTGAGTTGTATATGATCAATTGTCTTTTGCCTATACTTAGTTTCAAATTTAGATTTTCAGATCTACGTTCTAGGATAGTTGTATCAAGTTCATACAACCTAGTTCTTCAATACAGTATTTTCACTTTCATTCTCACAAGCCCTAAGTTCTAGATTTTTGCACTTGGCTTTCAAAATCACACATTCTTTTGAAATATATTCCTTTTTATTATTCACACCCTCAGATTCATCAATTAACTCCAGTAATACTCATATAGTCTTTATTCAGACAAAATGTAATCATGTATTTGAGATAAAAATACTTAAATAAGTTTTTTCATCAGATTTTCCAATAGCCATTAGTGCTCGTTCATCATCATCATCATTATCTGAGCTTTCTCCCCAACAACTACCATAGCCTTGGTTGATCCTTTTGTTGTTTCCTTTCTTGGATTGAACCTATTACTTCTTCTAGTTCCTTTGTTCAGCTCTTTCCTTTTTACATTCAATCTCACCAAAAGACAATTTTTGATCATGTGATTGGTCTTTCTACACTTGTAGCAAACATCATTTGTTTGTTTCTTTGGAGCTATTGTTTTGCTACAACTTCCACTTCTTGATGAACCCTTTCCTCTTCTTAGGTACTTCTTTAAGTCTTTGGTGATCATTGCCATTTCATCATCTTCCAGATCAGAACCTTCAGTGATTCTGAATGCCAAGCTCCTTTTCCTTCTTGGGTACATCCATTTTCATGGTTTATCTTCTATGTTCATAGGCAGTTAGATTTCTAATCAATTCATCTAGTAGGAGACTAGCAATATTCTTTGATTCCTAGATGACAGTGAATTTTCTTTCCCAAGTGATAGGCAAGACCCTAATGAGTATCTTCTCGACTCTTTCTTCTTCAGGGATAAACCTTCCAATATATTTTAGTTCATTTGTCCATGTAGTGAACCTTGTGTACATCTGTTGAATGGTTTCTCCATCCTTCATAACAAAGTTCTCATATTGAGAGTAAAGTAGAGTTCCTCTATGTCTCTTCACCTGAGTTATTCCTTCATAGGCCACTTGTAGTTTGTCCCTAATTTGCTTAGTAGTGTAACAACCTTGGATTCTACTGTACTCATCTGGACCAAGGCCACAAACAAGCCACTTCTTAGCTTTAGCATTCTTCTCCTACTTTTTCAAGTCCTTAACAGTGCAATCCGCTCTTGTCTTTGGCACATCTACTCCTTTAGAATTTTTCTTCAAGGTAGCAAGTGGACCATCAGTGACAATGTCTCATAGCTCGTAGTCATCTCCTTGAATGTGATCTTTCATTCTGTTGTTCCACCAAGAGTAGTACTGGCCAATACAGAGTAGTGGATTGCCCTTCCCAATTTCCAAGTGGTGAACTCATCTGGATCTTCTCCTAAGGTGTTAGCCTCTTCAAGGATAACTTGCTCTGATGCCAATTGATGTTTTATACTTCAATACCACACAAAGGAGGAGGGTGATTTATGTGGTGCCTAATTTTCACGTGCACTGGATTATCGAAAGAACTGGTTCTTATATACATTCCTTACACTACAGTTGTGGAATAATAAATTCATAAAGTAAAGAACACAAGTATTTTTACGTGAAAAACACCCGGCTCAAAAGTTGAAAAAATCATGACCTACTACCCAATAGGATTTTCTCCAAAAATTCACTAAATTATTGATCCAAAACAGCATTTACAAATCTCTTGTAAACCTAAGGACTAACTCTAACCCTTTGTAGCAGCCAGCCTCAAGTTGTTGCGTCAACTTCAAGTTAACTCTAACTTGAATACAACACGTAGAGTACCTAGTACAAATGCTTCTAGACAAAGCTGAAAGGTACAACTGAAAAGCCTTACTACAATAAAACTAGAATAAAATACAGACACTTGGAACTGGTTCTTGATAGGTTACTAGTACTTTGGTTATAAGTACTTTACATTCTGCTTTGATGATCTAACAAACTTATTATCCAGAACCAGATAAGGAACCTGTTACACATTTACAAGACCTCAAGATCACAAGGTTCCAGGTTGGGATTCAACGTGGAATATGATTCAACTCTTCTTAGTGGAAGGAACAACTGAGGGAATCAGTCCCTACCAGTTCTCGAGGAGACTTTACGAAGCTCTCTATTTGGAAAGTTGCTGCATGCACATGCTAGAGTGAAGGAACAATGTTGTAGTCAACTTTCCAGGGAAGACGTTTTACCTACCTTGATTGCATCATTATAAATGATGTCAGACATGTATATATGCATTCAAGGGAGGTAAAAAATCATTTGAACATTTGACCAGATCATTTACATGACTATCTTGCAAGCAAGTTTCAAGTGCTTCAAGAATAAAGAACAAAACAACTACGGACCAGTTCCCACATAGAATTATTGTACGTCCTTAGTTGAGCTGTAATTTTGTAATAGTTCTTTGATTTTAATTCCTATCTAACTTGTTTAGAAGCATTCTATAGGAACCATTTGTAAACCTTAAACTAGTGTATTTGAGTTTTGGCTAGAGTTAGTCATGTTGTAAAGTCTTTATAATAGAGTTATTACAAAGCGGCTTGTAATAAAGTATTACAAGTTAGTGAGAGATTAAGAGGTTAATTCCTATGTTGCATAGGTTGTAATCTAAAAGTTGCTCAGTAATGAAGTTGGAATCCAAATAAGGGTAGGTCGTGGTTTTTAATCCCGTTGAACTGGGAATTTTCCACTTAAAATTCCTCTTGCCATTTACTGTTGTATGTGTGTGTGTTGTTAGACCTGATAGAGAACCTGGTTCTCTATAGAGTTTGGTGGATGATCAGCTCCAACCCTATACCATTACAGAGTGGCAAGAGCAGTCGGCAGCTTTTACCTGAAAGGTCGGGATCAAATCCACAGAGAGCTAAGATAGGTTTGGAATTGGATTCCTATCTAATCTAGCAATGTGCGATATTCTTAATTGCACTTCCAATATTATTTGTTTGTTTACTATTCTACTTTAATACTAATGATGCAGAAAAATAAGCTAAGTATGATATTTTTGTAAGGTTTTCTTAATTGGACTAAAGGCACTAGGGGAGTGACTTGCGCCTAGGTGGGTATCTAACGGGGTCTAAAACTTAGGGCAAACTTGTTGTATTTGTGATCATGATATAGCCATTGCACATAACTACTCACTCTACACCTCTCGGTAGTTTGAGTGACTTCGCCCTAATTGGCTTTCTCAAGCCTAATTGGGTGTTCAAACAATGCAAGAAAAATTGGCTCAAGTCGGGTATTACTATCTCTAGGTTAATCCCTTTAATTGGGGGCTATCAATCTCTTGAATGCAACCCAATTCCTTGTTAGCCTAAATTTCCTAGACTTAGTCTCTCTTTCTCAAGAAGAGACTAAGTAAAAAAGGCACAAATCAGTGTTTGCAACTACCAATTCAACATTTAAAGCAATCAAGCCAAATATCATTCACCCATAAGCATTTAAGCCGTAAAATTGAATACAAATACCCATACTAGTGTTGGGTTAATGGGTTTAGCTGCTCATAATCAAAGATTCAGATGAAATATAACCCATAAAAAGTAATTACAAGAGAAGAATGTAAGATTAATGGTTAATCAAGATCTAAAATTACTCAAAAAGGCAAAAAACAGATGTTCACGGGCTCTTCTAAACAACAGATAACCTCAAAATCTAAAAAAGAACTATTTATACACAGCTAAATTTTTTGGACAAAATTAGCCCTACGAGGATACCGCTGATAGCTAAAAATGGACCGCCTTGGTGCTTGGACTACCGCAGCCTCATAAAAGCGAGTTTGGATCGCAGTTCTTCTCTTTTGAACTTTGTGTCCGCTGAGAGCGGATAATCGACCACCTCAGCACTAGTCCAACTGCGGCCGCGAAATATGAGTGCGGACCGCTACCCTCATGCTGAGCTCCAAACTTTGTTCTCTGATTCTCACTTCCGCTGAGGGCGGTAACTTGACCGCGGCCGCGCAAAATCTACCATTGACTTGAATTTTCTCCACGGGCAGCGGCGACTTGTTAAGCCCAAAACATCACTCTCTGAACTTTGCCACCGCTGAGAGCGTAAAAAGACTGCCTCAGCGGTGGACCCTCCGCGTCTGCGTCAGTTTCTTCGCTATCGGTGCTCTTTTCACTCAGCTTTGACTTGTGCAAGTTTCACTCCTTTATGAGCTAGTTTTGACTTTCTTGTCTCTTTTTGACCAAACACTTCAAACAAGCACAATAACTTAGCTTTCGGGAATACTTGCACACATTTTTAATCCAAATCCTAAGTAAAAAAGGAGCATAAAATTGGCTAGAGTCCCTAATTATCAACTCCCCCAAACTTAAGTTTTTGCTTGTCCTCAAGCAAATAAAGTAATTCCCACATCCTCAAGATAAAATAAAGGAAAGTTTTAGTTATCCTAAAGTAACCTCACCAAGAATCAATTGGGACTAACAATTACACTTAACCCAAATGCATTATTAACAATACACAACCTTTTTAGCACCATGGCTTTAGTGCGACATAAAAGTATTAAGAGTTGACTCAACTCATCAAGAAAAATTTGTCTACTACATTGGTCATTATGGAACCCAAACTCATACTCCTCAACTCTCCATAATCAAACCTCACTTTTAGATTGTAGCACTCAGAATGAGGATTTTTTAAAACACACTCATTTCTTTCAATGGAAGTTCACAAGTCCGTCTCTAAGTACAATAAGCTTGCCCCTTATGTGAATCACCACTAATGTAAGCTCACTCAACTCATGATCATACAGGGATTTTGTGAAAATTTAATGAAGGCTTTTGGTTCAGGGTAGGATATTTTGGTCTTATGAAGGATTAATCTTTCCTTACGCACTTCATTTTCTTCATTTTGGCTCGCAATTTCTTGACTCTTTATGTCATTTACTTCTTCAAAAGGGGATAAAGAGACACTCTGTCACTCTTTCTTGTTCATGATAATCCTTTTTCTCCTTTCTATTCTTTCCAAGCCTTTCATCTTTGCTTTTATTGAATCCCTTCATTTCTTCCACAATTTTCACTTTCTTTTTGACTTTATGCCTTTTACTTCTTTTTCTTTCTACCTTTTCTTTTCTTCCTTTTGTACCTTTTTATCACTTTTTGCATTCCTTGTCTCTCCCCCCAAACTTATGTTTTTGCCTTGTGCTAAGGAAAGATCGGGTTCCAAGAGGGGATCATTTTAGAATAGATGAAGGCTTGTATCATGGTTATTGAAAGAATAAGGGTTATGTCTCATCGGGGTTGACTAGGGATATCATTCTCGGTAGGCTATGGATGTTTTCAAGCTTCAATTAGATCAAGGAGACCCTATAACCACTTCTCTAGTCGAGCTACACTTAGATTTCGCCTAGACAAACATTCAGGGCAAGTTCTAGACCTATTGGCACGGGACTTGGAATTACAAATCAAAACCTCACCACACAAGCTATAGGATTGCTAAAGAGACAGAGTCCAGGGCCACAACAACCTTAGCTAAGATTTGAGAAATGCAAATGGTTCTGAAAAACCACTTTGATTCTTTAGTCAACACAAGAGTCTCAAGGTCACAACTATCACCATCCTATACACATCAATTTATTTTTAACCATAAGGTCAAAGGTAAATGTTTTAGGACCAAGTGAAGCTTTACCTGAGGCATAATTGTTCACTAGCTACTATTTACACAAAAATGAAAAAGAAAACAGACTCAAACCCTTAAGAAGGTAGTCATGCCATCCATTATCGGGAAGAGCCACCTGCTTCACATAAATTCCACCTTTGGAAAGAATCATGGCATTAAGAAAACCAAAGGCTTATTGGTCATAAAAACTTGTAAAATAAGAAGCTACGAACCGAAAAAAGATGTTAACGGAAATAAGGAGCTATGCTATTACGAAAAGTTGTAAAAGAAGTTATGAAGTAGAATACGGAAAGAAAACAAAATATGTACAATAGGGGATTGAGACGAATATACATAAAAGGGAATGCATATATACATGACAGAGTAACTTTATATACAGAACAAGACTGAAAAACAATTAAAAGTGAAATAAATGGTAAAGTTATATACATACCAAAAGTGAAAAATAATAATAAAGGAAAAATGAGTGTCATATTTACATCACAGTATCACAAATCAAAATAGGACCACCCGCTCAAATGAAAGCTAGCATTGTCCTCAATGCTAAATAACCAAAAATAAGATTATAAATAGGGGTTGGAGAGTAAAGAAAACTCCCTATGGGCCCTCTGTCTGCATGGGGTCCTGTGGCTGGGTGCTTGGATCACCTAGCTCGGGGTCCTGTGGCTGTCCTGAGGCAACTCCCTCAGGGTCCTCCAGCTGAATCTCTACATCATCAACCTGGGGTATCACTCTCCTCCTCCTGGGATCTCCCTCAGTCTCTTGCTCCTGAAATTGCTCTGCCTGAGCTGCTGGCACTGGATCCTCCAATAAAAGCTCCAATGGTAAGTCGCCAGCTGACTTCATCTTCTCCACCTCTCCCCTCAATTTCATCACCGACTCCTTTGATGCCGAGTCTTTTTAAGCTTCTTTGTCCGCTTGCTCAGATCCTTAATTGATTTTTCTTGAACTGCAAGAGCATCCAAGATGAGCTTTTGGTTGTCCAGGAGCTTCTTCTGGTTATCCAGAAGCTCCATAAGGGACTCCTCCACTAAAGCTGGCACTTGGGGCTATGCGGGAACTGACTGGGTTGCCACTTAACTTGGTAGTACAGACAGCTTAGAAGTTGTTGTCTGCGTCTAGTTGTTGATAGTGGAGAGGGTATGGTTCAACCTATGGGTAGCCGGAGGTTATGCTAACGAGGAAGGCACTCAGTTAGGTGTGGAAGTAGATGGTCGAAATGGAGGCTATGGTACGGCAGAAGGAGGCTGTGAAGTAGTGACTACCACTGCTGGCTCTTCAGACTGGCTAGTAAAAGTAGTAGCTTTTCCCTTGGATCCCTTAGATTTGGGGTTGCGGGGACCCTGGAGGTTATACCATGAGAAGGGCTTCTTGGGCTTTACCTTGATATCGTAATCCCTTTTCGCTACCTCTTAATCTTCAAACTACATGGTGAGGAAGTTTGGAAAGGGGTAATATCTATCACCCTTGTTGACCACTCTAATGATCACCCTAGACATGATATTCCCGACATTGATCAGGAACCCTGCCATGATAGCCTCCACAACAATTGCCCGAGAAATCAGCATGTCACTGTCATGGGTAGTGGGGTCTAGTCTGTTGCATACGAAGGTCTCCCAACCATTTTCCTCAAAGTTCAGGGTGTTCCTCAAGATAGGAACCCATGCTGCCAACCAAGCTGGAGTAGTATCCGGGAGAGCCAGTAGTGATGCCAACCATGGGCGGGTTGCCACATCCATAGACACTTTTTCTAAGTATAGTGACTCAATATCATTATTGAATTCGAGGTATTCATTGATCATCTTCACATCAAACTTGACCTTCAGGTGCCACACCTTAGTCACTTTTGTGTCCTTTTTGATGTGGGAGGCATTCGCATATAATTCCTTGACTAGGTGCTCATTAGCATCGGCACCTTGCTAGTGAAGTACTCCCGCCCCACTCTTTCATTAAGTGTTGCTTCACATTGGGGTTGTAGAGCAGAAGATCCCGCTCTATGAACTGACGCTCATGTATGAGTGACTTTTGAGGCCATCACTCCCTGAACTTATGATATGCCAGCTCACCGACAAACTTCTATTGCCATACCTCCGGGTTTCTTGTCCTTTCCACACCTCTGGTCTGGGTATCACCCCTTATCCCATCATCTGGTACCTTAGCATCTACATCTATGGGATCCTTTGCCGGTGACGAAGTTGTGGGTGAGGCTGAAGCTGAGGACTCACTACTCTCCGCTGAGCCATTAGACGACTCAGAAGAAGCATCAGAAGTAGGAGACACTGGGGGTATAGGCTCATATGTCAAATGAATATCCCCAGGAAGTCTGGAACATGTATGGGGGAACGTGTATGGGTACTAAGTCATCCTATGTGGCCTCCCGGGAGAGGACATAGTCTCTCCCCTCTGAGTGTGATGCAGATCTGTCTATAGCTCTAATATTCTTCCTCATTTGCCCAATAGATTTCCGTATTGCTGGGGTTAACTTAATTTGTCCTCGTCCCCTACCTCAGGAGGACTATGCTTTCCCCTTTTGTTTCTTACTGCCACCTCTAGATTTAACCATTGTCAGCAAATATAATTAGTGGAAAATTATTAGTACTGGTGCTAGAAGAAGCAATGTAGAAAAGCAGAAGAACAATTGACAGTGCTTGAAAAAGTTGCAGACAACTGACAGCGGAAAAAGAGGTGCGGCCGCGGAGTGAGCACCGCTGATCTCAAAAAATGCTTCGCGGCCGTGGCGGTGTGGGGATAAAACTACCCACCCTCTAATTCTATGGTATCGTTGAGCGTGGAAAATTTGGTGCGAATGCGGAGGTTGCACCGCTATCCGCGGAAAAACAACCGCGGCTGCGGACCCTTGTTTTTACTTCTCTGAACCTGCACACCACTGACCACGAAAAAAGCATCGCAGCTGCGGAGGTTGGCCACTGTCAGCGGTATTTGTCACTGTTGACCGCGGTTATCAAGATTTCTAACTCATATATAACTCATAAACAATGACTGCGAAAAATCAACCGCGGCCACAGAAGTAAAGATTGACCTCAGCAATCCTAAGGTTTCAAATTTTCATGCATCTAGTGGTTATTATCTATACTATTGACCTAACTAGCTATTCATTAATCAACACAAATTATTTAAGCCTTATTTAATTAATACTAAGGAACCCTAAGTTAGAGTTAAAAGAGAAAGAAGAAGAAGTAAAATCTAACAATTAAAAGAGAAATAAGTACAAAATTAAAGAATAATGAAGGAGTGAAATTACCAGGTGTGTAATGTGAGATGAAAATGGACTTTAATTTTTTGTTTTGCAGATTAGGGCATGGATAAACAGTGATAATTTTTTTTTGAGAGTCAAATGAGCGAAAAGGGTAAAAGGCTTCATGATCTCATATTTATAGAAAATACCATGGGCCCACAACACTTACTTGGTGCGGCTGTAGAAAATCACCGCGGTCCGCGCTTGTGAAGAACAGAAGACCTACTTGATTTAAACTATTGCTGAGCGTGGTAAATGGTACACGGTCGCGGTTGGGCACCGCTAAACGTGAAAAATGCACCACAGACGCGGTTGAAACTTCAGAGAAGTCTCATTTTAGACTTATCAATCTCGTGTCTGCCGCCAATTTCCGCCTCCGGGATAAGGACACCGTTGACCGCAAAAAATCGAGCGCTGTCAGCAGTCTAAATTCAGATAGTTGCAAAAAAATTCTAGCTTAGTCTTGCACTACATCAATAATTCCTACACGCATCTCACACCCAGTTAGTTCAAAACAAGTCCTACACTAAGAAGAAAATCAAAAGGAAGAAAAATACATGAGTTTCCTCCCAAGAAGCGCCTGATTTAACGTCGCGGCACGGCGCAGGTTACCATCAATCATTTGAGATGGATCATTGCCACCATGTGGCTATCATCAAACTTGCCAAGATAGTGCTTCACTCTGTTCCCATTAACTCTGAAGATTTCACCATTTTTATTTTTCAAATCAAGAGCACCAAATGGAGTCACAAGCACTACATCAAAAGGACCACTCTATTTTGACTTGAGCTTTCCCGGAACCACTCGTAATCAGGAGTTGAATAAGAGAACCAAGTCTCCTTCCTTGAATTCTTTGCTACAGGCATACTTGCCATGTAAGTACTTCATGTTGTCCTTATATAAGGATGAGCTTGAATAGGCATGAAACCGGAACTCATGAGCTCATTGAGTTTCTCTACCCAGAGATTTGCTGCAACATCTCATTCAAGATTTAACTTTCTCAAATCCCACATGGCCTTGTGCTCTAACTCAACTGGAAGATGGAAAGATTTCCCAAACACCAACTGGTACGGAGACATACCAATTGGAGTCTTGTAAGCAGTCAAAGCATCATCCAGTTTCTTTGACCAGTCAGTCCTGTTTGCATTAACGGTCTTTGAAAATATGCTCTTAATCTCCCTGTTGGAGACCTCAACTTGCCCACTATCCTGAGGATGGTAAGGGGTTGAAACCTTGTGATTGACACCATACTTTGCAAGCAAAGTGTCAAATGCCTTATTGAAGAAATGAGAACCCCCATCACTAATGATTGCTCTATGAGTGCCAAACCGAGGAAAGATATTGTTCTTAAGAAAAGCTACCACACTCCGGGCCTCGTTGTTGGATAAAGCCACGACCTCAACCTGTTTGGAAACATAATCAATGGCCACCAGAATGTATGTGTTGCCACATGAACTCACGAAAGGTCCTATAAAGTCAATGCCCCACACTTCAAATATGTCAACCTCAAGAATAGTAGTGAGAGGCATCCCATCCTTCCTTGAAATTCCACCAGCTCTCTGACACTAATCACATCTCTTCACAAGCTCATCTACATCTATGTACAATGTAGGCCAATAAAAAACACAACTAAGAACCTTTGAAGCTGTCCTCGCCCTACCATGATAGCCACCATAGGGAGAGGAATGATGAGCATCCAGAATAATCATTTGCTCCTCTTCGAGATCACACCATCATTATAGATTCTGAACTAGTAAGGCTCATCCCAGTAGTATTCCAAGCTATCTCATTTAAGCTTATTCCTTTGGTTAGAAGATAGCTCACACGAAATAATACCGGTCACAAGAAAGTAGGCAACATTCGCGAACCAAGGTATGCTATTAACAGATATAGAGAAGAGTTGCTCAATAGGGAATGAATCATTAATTTTGAGGCCATCACAGGGACTCCTCTCCTCCTCCAAGCGGGACAAATGGTCTGCCACTTGGTCTTCACTCCCTTTCAGATCAACAATATCAAGGACAAACTCTTGAAGCAATAGAACCCATCTTATCAACCGAGCCTTAGAATCCTTCTTTGTCATCAAGTAGTGGAGTGTTGCATGGTCAGTATGAAATATCACCTTGGCACCCATGAGAGAAGGCCTAAACTTCTCCATTGCAAACGTAATTGCTAGCAACTCTTTTTTTGTCACCATGTAATTCACTTGAGCATCATTCTTTGTTTTGCCTGCATAATACACTAGGTGAAACATCTTATTTACTCTTTGACCCAATACCGCTCCTACTGGAACATCCATTGCATCACACATGATCTCAAACGGTAAGCTCCAATTGGGTGCGGTAATAATAGGAGTGATTGTCAATTTGTACTTGAGAAGTTCAAAAGCTTTCATGCATTCCTCATTAAACACGAACTTGGCATCCTTTTCCAATAATTTGCACAAAGGATTCACTACCTTAGAAAAGTCTTTGATAAATCTTCGGTAGAACCCCGCATGCCCACGAAAACTCCTAACCTCGTTGACTGAAGTAGGAGGAGAAAGCTTTGAAATCACCTCAATATTAGCCTTGTCCACCTCTATACCGTGCTTTGAGATCCCTTATGGCCAAGGACAATGCCTTCCTCGAACATAAAGTGGCATTTTCCCAGTTAAGCACAAGATTTGTCTCTTCAGACCGGACTAACACTTTGTCAAGATTCTTCAAACACTCATCAAAGGAGTTACCCACAACACTGAAATCATCCATGAACACTTCCAAGAAGTAATTCACCACGTCGGTAAATAAAGCTATCATACACTGCTGAAATATAGTCGGTGCATTACACAAACCAAATGTATCCTAGAAAATGCAAAGGTGCCATATGGACAGGTGAATGTGGATTTCTCCTGATCTTCTAGAGCAATCAAGATCTAGTTGTAACCTGAGTACCCATCCAGAAAGTAGTAGAAGGCAATGGAAAGTGATCTTTGCGAGTCACTTTATTCAGCTTGCGGTAGTCCATGCACACCCTCCATCTGGTGACAGTCCTGGTGGGAATCAACTCATTTCACTCATTGGTGACCACAGTAATATCACCCTTCTTCGGCACACATTGCACCGGTGAAGTCCAAGAACTATCTGAGATGGGTTACACAATCCCTGCATCTAACCACTTGATCACCTCCTTTTTGAAAACCTCTTGCATAGCCACGTTTAACCTCCTTTGATGTTCCATGGAGAGCTTGGCATCATCTTCAAGTATAATGTTATGCATGCAAAAAGAGTAAGGTTTATTCCCGAAATATCAGCTAGAGTCCATCCAATTGCCTTCTTCTTTCTTTGGAGCACCTCTAGTGTTGCATCTACCTACACATTAGTAAGACAAGACAAAAGAATAATAGGTAAAGTTGAACTAGGGCCTAAGAATTCATACCTGAGGTGTGAGGGCAAAGGCTTCAACTCCAAAATGGGAGACTCCTCAATTGAGTTCTTTGTTTGCGGAGTCTTTCTATTCTTAAGATCCAAAGAGATCTTTCGAGGCTCATAAGAGTAAGAGCCCATTCCATGCAAAGCATTGACACACTCCACCCGACCTTCATCCTTATTTACATCAAGGTTCAACAATACGGCTTCTAGAGGATCCTCCACATTGATCATGGCACTAGTATCATCAACTATCACCTCTATGACAAGATCCACGAAAGAGAAAACCTCAGTACTACTCGGCTGCTTCATCTATTTGCACACATAAAAGACCACCTTTTCATCACCCACCCGGAAGGTGAGCTCCCCTACTTCCATATCAACTAATTCCTTCTTAGTTTCTTGGAAAGGTCTTCCCAAAATTATAGGTACCTCATAGTTGAATTCACAATCGAGAATCACAAAATCAACAGGCAAGATAAACTTGTCCACCTGGACAAGAACATCATCAACAATACCAAGCGGCCTCTTCATAGTTTTATCCGCCATTTGCAATCTCATTGAAGTAGCTCTCGGTAGACCAATACCCAAAGTTTTGAACACGGAGTAAGGCATCAAATTGATACTTTCTCATAAATCACATAATGCCTTTACAAAATCCGCAATCCCAATGGTACATGGAATGGTATAAGCGACGGGATCTTCAAGCTTTGGAGTCATAGAGTGCACAGCTGCACTTACTTGATGAGTCATTTGGACGGTCTCATAATCCATAAATCTCTTTTTGTCACTAAGTCTTTCATAAACTTGGCGTAACCCGGCATTTGCTCAAGATCTTCCACCAAAGGAACATTGATCAAAAATCTTTTCATCATCTCAATAAACTTCTTAAATCAGTTTTCATTATTTTTCTTCGCAATCCTTTGAGGGTAAGGTGGAGGAGGCCTTGGAAAGGGAGCCTTAGCCTTAGAAACTACCATTTATGGCATGTCTATTACGTGTTCCCTAGATGGGTTCACATCATTTTAATTCTCCACCTTATTATCATGAATATCAATTCTCACCTCCACATTCATATTCTCTTCACTCACTTGCTCATCAACTATAGGAACATCATCATCTTGCACTTCAACCTCATCACTCACAACTTCCTTTTGCTTGGAGGGATTCATATCACCACCTCGACCGCTTCTTGTGATCATTGCCATTGCATGCCTGGTATTGTTCCCACCCTTTGGGTTTACTACTGTATCACTAGGTAGAGCCCCCTTAGGTCAAGTATTCAAAGATTGCAAAATCTAGCCAAGTTGAACCTCCAAGTTTCGGATTGAAGTATTATAAGATGCTAACTAGGCATTAGAGTCGGCATTCTTTTTCATCATTTGTTCAAACATCATCTCGATCCTTCCTATATCAGTGTTTGATGAGCTAGGACCTTGGGAAGGAAATAGAGGTGGGTTGTTTGGTTGTTGAAACATCGGAGGTCTTTGAAAAAATTGCCCCCGATTCTCTTAGTTGCCATTATTCCAACCCCCTTGGTTGTTATTTCCTCCCCAATTATTGTTGTTGCCACTCCAGTTGCCCTGGTTGTTTTGATTGCCCCAATTCTGATTATTGTTCCCCTAATTTCTATTTCCTTGTTTTGATTTCCTCAGTTTCCTTGGGATCTCCATTATAGTTGTTGGTTAAGGAGCATTTCCCAATTTGTCATTGGTAATTTTTCATGTACTGGACTTCTTCACTTTGCTCATCATACCCATCATCTTGGTTGAAACCACCACTACCCTGCTCATATTGATCTGGACTACCTTGACCTTGTTGACCTCTTTGTCGCCTTTTGTTGACCAACATGTTGACACCTTCCATAGCATTTTTACTTGTCTCAGCACTTGAACTTGCTGCAATTGAGCTTTTTCCAACAGGTTCATTTTTGTAGTTAACTCTGTTATTGCCTGGCCATGGTCGTGGAGCTCTTTGTGCAGGTGAATGATGGTGGGATCACCCTGTGGAACATTAGCTTGACTTTTCCAAGCTGAGGAAGTATCTTCCATCTCATCTAATATCTCACACGCCTTAGCATAAGGCGTGTTAATAAAATATCTCCCTTATAGCTTGTTCACTCCACATTGATTGGTTGTGACAATGCCACGGTAGAATGTTTGCTGGATCACTACTTAGATCATGTCATTGTTCGGACATTCTTTCACCATTGTCTAATATCTTTCCTAGATCTCATGAAGTGGTTCATTAGGTTCCTGTTTGAAGGCCAAAATATCATCTCTCAAAGTTACCATATGCCCTGGAGAGAAAATCTTAGCTATAAACTTATCCTCCAACTCATCCCACATAGTGATGGAATGGTTGGGAAGCCTTTCGAGCCAGTCCAAAGCCCTCTTAGTGAAAAGGTAACAATCTCAATATCATTGCATCCTCTGCCATATTGGTCTATTTGATTCCCCAGCAGGTATCCACAAAGCCTTTAAGATTTTTATATGCATTCTGATAGGGAGCACCTGTTAAATACCCTCGCTGCTCCAATAAAGTCAACATCACATTTATAATTTGAAAATTGCCTGACCGGATCCGAGGTGGGACAATTGCACTTGCTTAACCTTCATTTGGAAGCACTCGAGGAGTGACCCTTCGAAGAGTTGGGGGAGGTTCTGGAATCTTGTCATTGGCCTGGCGGCCTCTTCTTTGACCTTGAGGTACTAGAGGCACCTCATCTTAACCATTATCATCTACCTCCTCCCCGGGAAGAACATTTCCAAGAGGATCATTGTTTGCTATTTTGTACCTGAATTGATGACACATACAAGTTAGTAATACAGAAGGAAAGAAAAACAAGACACAAAATTATTTAGATAGATAGCCAAAATCGTTTACCTCCCCGGCAATGGCGCAAAAAAGTGATCGGCTCCAACCCTATACCACTATAGAGTGGCAAGAGCGGTCGATGCATCTTTTACCCGAAAGGTCGAGATCGAATCCACAGAGAGCAAAGATAGATTTGGAATTGGATTTCTATCTAACCTAGCAATGTGCGATATTCTTAATTGCACTTCCAATAATTCTTTGTTTGTTTACTATTCTACTTTAATACTAATGATACAAGAAAATAAGCTAAGTATGATATTTTTGTAAGGTTTTCTTAATTGGACTAAAGGCACTAGGGGAGTGACTTGTACCTAGGTAGGTATCTAAAGGGGTCTAAAACTTAGAGAAAACTTGTTATAATTGGGATCATAATGTAGCCATTGCACATAACTACTCACTTTATACCTCTTAGTAGTTTGAGTGACTTTGCCCTAATTGGCTTTCTCAAGCCCAATTAGGTGTTCAAACAATGCAAGCAAAATTGGCTCAAGTTGGATATTATTATCTCTAGTTTTAACCCTTTAATTGGGGCAATCAATCTGTTGAATGCACCCCAATTCCTTGTTGGCCTGAATTTCCTAGACCTAGTCTCTCTTTCTCAAAAAGAGCCTAAGTCAAAAAGGCACAAATCAGTATTTGCAACAACCTATAAACATTTAAGCCCTAGAATTGAAGACTCATTAAATACCCACACTAAGGTTGAGCCACAACCCTAGCTAATGGGTTTAGCTACTCATAATAAAAGAAGAAATCAAAGATTTAGATGAAATATAACCCATAAAAAGTAATTACAAGTGAAGAGTGTAAGATTAATGGTTAACCAAGATCTAAAATTACTCACAAAGGCTAAAAACGGGTCTTCAGGTGCTCTTCTAAACAACAAATAACCTAAAAATCTGGAAAAAACTATTTATATACAATTAAATTTTCCAAACAAAATTGCCCCTACGAGGATACCCCTGACAGCGAAAAATGGACCGCCTCAGTGCTTGGACTACCGCAGTCGTGCAAAAGCAAGCGCGGACCACGATACTTCTCTTATGTACTCTGTGTCAGCTGAGAGAAGAAAATCTACCATCTCAAAATTTGTCTAGTCACGGCAGCAAAATATGAGCGCAGACCGCTGTCCACGATTTGAGCTCCAAACTTTGTTCTCTGATTCTCACTTTCATTGAAGGTGGTAACTGACCGCAGCCGCGCAATTTCTTCACAGGCAGCGGTGACTTGTTAAGCCCAAAACATCACTATCTGAACTTTGCCACCGCTGAGAGCGTAAACAAGACCACCTCAACGGTGGATCCACCGTGTCCGCATTACTTTCTTCACTATTTGCGCTCGTTTGACTCAGCTTTGACTTGTGCAAGTTTCACTCCTTTATGAGTTGGTTTTGACTTTCTTGTCTCTTTTTGGCCAAACACTACAAACAAGAACAATAAGTTAGCTCTTGGGAATACTTATACACACCTTTTAATCCAATTCCTAAGCAAAAAGGATCATAAAATAGGCTAGAGTCCCTAGTTATTAGTGGACCCTTATATTCTATCAGTTCTTCTATCTAGTTTATGCAGCATCAGGTTCGCACACTAGAATCCCACAGGAATTGCTTGCAAAATGCCTTGCTATTTTGCTCTCAATTCTCGCTTAACTTCTGCGTTTGCGTTACCTGTAGAAGGGAACAAACTGATATTTATTAAGTTAGTAGAATAGGATTAACTAGAGTTCTAATGATACACTCTTCCTTGGTGGAAGAGTTCTAGTTATCTTCAACTTCTAACTTTTTTCCTTATCTTGGTTAACTTCACGTAAGAGGTCATGCTCCTTATCAAATATGCAAAAATTTTGTATAGGAGACATTCAGTACAACCCTTTATGCTTATCTCCTTTACATGTATGCATTGTGCTCAAATCTGTCCATGTCTGTGTACATTATATATGGACCCGGTTTATGCGTGTGTTTCTTTGTCAATCATCAAAACCAACTTACTCAGGCCAACAAATTTAGAAAAAAATATTATGAAGGACTAGTTTGAGGATATCCTTTCAAAGAAAAATTTCTAAGGCGAGAATATCTATGGAGGAAACCTTTATGTCATTTGACAGTGTTATCTCAAAATAGCAAATTTCTTCAACCATGATGATGTTGATGACTGTCTTTCAATATAAAAATGTTCTTTTATTTTGGATTTTTTCTTCGTTCTTTTATTGATGGACACATCAATTTTATAAGTTTTGTTTACCCTAAAATCGGATAACAATTGAATTTATATACGGTTTTAAGGATACATGATACAACTTGATACAAATTAAGAAGAACAAATTAATATTGAAATTGAAGATAAAAGAATAAATGCAAACTGTGAGCACGTGATTTTTTCCCTAAGAACAAATTAATATTAAAATTGAAGATAAAAGAATAAATGCAAACTGTGAGCACGTGATTTTTGCCCTAAGCTAATTATTCCCAAAAATTCAAACAAAATAATTTTTTACAATTTTTATGAATTTTTGTGTTATTTTCTGGTATTGTTGCATTTTATCTGTGCATTTTAGTTCATATCAAA
>MU762212.1:2854-12854 GCA_026770625.1 Nicotiana glauca | reverse complement strand
GTTGAATTTTGAATTAAGCCATTTTGGCCTCTGTAAAAGACTATTGGGTAGATATACACTAGGCTTTATTTTCCCTTTTGGATTTCTATTTTTTCCTTTGCTTTATTATTTTTATTTACA
Source organism: Nicotiana glauca (assembly GCA_026770625.1). Taxonomy (NCBI): domain Eukaryota; kingdom Viridiplantae; phylum Streptophyta; class Magnoliopsida; order Solanales; family Solanaceae; genus Nicotiana; species Nicotiana glauca. The sequence continues at coordinate 12,734 of MU762212.1, read as the reverse complement.
AAGGTCAGAATGCTTTAGCATAAAAAAGCTTAGGTTGTGTAAATTCGAACAACCCTGCCTTTACATTTTTTTTATTTTTGAGTCATCTTGGAGGTTCGGAGTTACCGGAAACCTTTTAACAAAGTAAGTAACGCAGACTATAGTTTGTCGAAGGAAGCGTTTAAAACCGGTTATGAAAATTTCGAAGGCCTATTTTTTGATACGGTTCTCAGATGTCTTCGAGTCGTGTTAATGCAGCCACAACCTTTTAATTCAATCGTATCCCAGTGAGCTTGCTTTTCCAAGTTATCTAGGCTTGCCTAAGATAACAGTCCCCGAGTGGGTATAGCCGTGGCCTTTAAAATTTGATGGTTGCCTAAGAGATCTTATACCCACGATGATTAATAGATTGACCTATTCAAGTTTATATTTCGGACGATAATCCCCGAGTGTGGGAGTGATCATCCGAACTTTCGATAAAATCGTCCCTTCATCTCGTTTCCTTAAGAGATCAAAAGTATGAAATTGTAAAGTGGAAATTCTTCTAAGATATGAGATAATTGCAAGGAATGTACTTCTCTTTATTCTTGTGAAAAAATAGGTGTACATGCTATGTTTTATGCTACAACTCAAGAAATCTATATGGGCATGGTGTTTGACAGTTTGGATCTTACAACAAATCTTACCTATCGAGACCCTTCTATTACGAAGTAATATCCTTGCAAAAGGTTGATATCCAAGGGTAATGCCTCCCAGTATTCGAGGTTGATTGTAGAAGAACCTCGGTATTATTAGTGCTATCTTCGAAACCAATTCGTGATCGGTCTTTGATTCTAAGTTAGCACGATCCATTGTTTCCTCGTTAAAAACCTTGCCTAAAAACCCAATTGGGACAAAAATGGTTTAAGGGAAAAAAGTGCAATGCATGCTTTTAGACTTAAAAAATTCATGTCGCTCCTTGTCAACCACCTACAAGTGTTAGTACAAAAATAGAAAGAAATGAAACGGGGTCGTACCTTTGCTGTAATATCGTTTAAGATGAGTTACATTCCAATTGTTCGGTAGTTGTTTTTGTTTATCATTCCGAGCTTATAGGATCCTTTCCCTGTGCTTTCAAGAATTTGGTATGGCCCTTCCCAATTCGGACCCAATTTCCCTTCATTCGGATTCCGGGTATTTAATGTGACCTTATTGAAGTATCGAAGGTTGGCCCTTCGATTGTAAGACCTTCAGATATGTTGTTTCTAGGCGGCCAATCAAACAAGGGCAGCTTCACACCTTTCATCCAATATCTCCATGCTTGTACTCATGGCCTCATCATTTGATTCCTTTGTTGCACATCAGAATCTGATACTCGGCTCCCCGACTTCGACCGGTATTAGAGCATCGGTGCTATAAACCAATGAGAATGGGGTAGCCCAGGTACTAGACTTCGAAGTTGTGCGATACGCCCAAAGAACTTCGGACAGGAACTCTTTTGCATTTTCCCTTAGCGTCAATCAACCTTTTCCTAAGGTTTTGAATTATGGTTTTGTTGGTCGATTTGGCTTGTCCGTTTCCACTAGGGTGATAAGATGTTGACAAGATCCTTTTGATCTTATAGTCTTATAGAAATTTGGTCACTTTATTATCGATAAAGTCTTTTCCGTTGTCACGTGCAATTTCGGATGGTATCTCGAACCGACATATGATGTGGTTCCGAATGAAGTCGATGAATTCCTTCTCCCTGAACATCTCGTATGCATGTGCTTCAACCTACTTAAAAAAATAGTCAGTCATAAATAAGACAAATTGAGCCTTACCTGGTGCCGATGGAAGAGGGCCGATGATGTCCATGCCCCACTTCATGAATGTTCACGGCAATAAAACTGAATGTAGCAGCTCCTCGGGTTGATGAATCATCGGATCATGTCTTTGGCATTTATCACATTTTTGTACGAATTCCTTCGTATCTTTTTCCATATCGATCCAGTAACAACTGGCTCTGATTACCTTTCGAACAATTGATTCGGCGCCTGAGTGGTTACCCTAGGTTCCTTCATGGACTTCCCTCAGAAAGTACTCGGTATCTCCCGGTCCCAGACATATTGCTAGCGGGCCATCGAACATTCTCCTGAGTAATGTTCTGTCCTCGGACAAGATAAATCGGGTTTGCTTTATGTGTAGGGCCCTCGATTCCTTTGGATCTGAGGGAAGTTTCCCAGTCTTCAAATACTCTATGTATTTATTCCTCCAATCCCATGTTAAGATTGTGGAGTTTATTCCGGCGTGACCTTCCTCTACTACCAGCCTCATGAGTTATACGCCTACCTCGATTTGAGCTCTTCGTCTTCGGCCGATGATCCTAAGTTCGCAAGAGCATCTGCCTCACAATTTTGATCTCAAAGAACGTGTTGCAAAGTCACTCTATAAACCGATGTTACTTGTAACATGTCTAGTTATATTTGCATTCGTTCTTCTCTTACTTCAGACATCCCATTAACTTAGTTTACTACAAGGAGGGATTTATATTTAGATTCGATCACCTCCACCCCTAAGCCTTTGGTCAGTTCGAGACCTGCAACCATGGCCTCATATTCGCCCTCGTTGTTAGTCAATTTTACAGTTCTAATAGATTGTCTAACTATATTGCTTGTGGGTGGCTTCAGTACGATACCAGGTCCGGACCCTTTTATGTTTGAGGCACTGTCCGTAAAGAGAGTCTAGATTCCCAAAGACATTCCTAAGTTTATCAACAAATCTCTTCCGACTTTGGGTATTAGGGTCGGCATAACACGAAATCTGCCAAAATTTGAGATTTGATGGTTGTTTAAGGTTGAAATTTGATATTGTACCCGCCGATTTCTACGGCCCGAGAGTTCGAGTTTATGCATTACATTTCATAAAGGGTAGGTTGTCACAACAAATATAGGATGGCACTAAAAATATGGTTTCAGATTTCTAGAAGCACATAGCAAGGAGAGTGCTAATTTTTCTATGTGGGGATATCTAGCTTCGGCCTCACCTAATGTCCTACTAACATAATAAATTGGAAATTGCGTACCTTGTTATTCCTGGACTAGGACTCCACTTATTGCTATTTCTGATACTGCTGGATACAAGTATAGTCATTTTTATGCCCTCTGCATGTGAAGCAATAGCGGGCCCGTTGGCATTCTGGGATCCAAGTTAAGTTGTTTTTCTTTTTCAGCAACCAGAAAAATCGATGGCTTTTATCGGACAACCTCAAGATGAATCGCCCCAAGGCAATGCGCCCGGCTAGGCTTTTGTACAACCTTCACATTATCTACTACCATGATATCCTTGATAAATTTGATCTTGTTGGGGTTGATCTCGATCTCTCTGTTGGATATTATGAATCCGAGAAATTTACTGGATCCGAACTGGAACGCACACTTTTCTGGATTCAACTTCATGTTATATTTCTTCAATGTAGTGAAGGTTTCCTTCAAATGCTTTAATTGGTCATCTGCTCACAAGGACTTAACCGACATGCCATCAATATAAACTTCCATGGTTTTCCTATTTGTTCTTCGAACATTCGGTTTACTAGTCGTTGGTAAGTGGCATCAGCCTTTTTTAATACAAATGGCATTGCATTACAGCAGTATGTGCCATACTTAGTGATGAAAGAGGTTTTTTCTTTGTGCATCCGGGTTCATCCATATTTGGTTGTACCTGAAGTAGGAATTGAGAAAACTGAGAGTCTCGTGGCTGGTTGTGGCATCTATCATACAATCAATGTTAGGAAAAGGGAAAGAATCTTTGGGGCATGCCTTATTTAAATCTTTATAATCCACACACATTCTTAGTTTGTCCCCCTTTTAGGAACTACCACTACATTTTCTAACCATCCCAGGTATATGACCTTCTGGATAGACCCTATTTGAAGGAGTTTAGTTACCTCGTCCTTGATGAAGGCATGCTTGATCTCGAATTGGGGTCTCCTTTTCTGCTTTACCAAATAGAACTTCGGGTCCAAGCTCAACTTGTGAGTAGTGATCTCCGGTGGGATCCCTTTCATATCTAGATGGGACCAAGCAAAAAATCCATATTAGCTATAAGAAATTAAATGGGTTTTTTCCTAAGCTCGGGAGTTAACCCTGTGCCCGGGTATACTTTCGATCGGGCAGATGCTCGATTAGCATGACCTGCTCCATCTCTTTGACCATTCACTTGGTAGCATCGGAATTATCGGGAGCTATAAAGGATCGAGGAACCCCATAATCATTCGCCAATCCATTGCTTGTCCGATTGGGTTAAGGCTAGCATTGATGATTGTTATCTGGCCTCTTATTTATTTTGAATCTGAGTCTTTTTCGATGAAAGTGTTGATATCGGAATATTTCATCGATGGAAAACATATCCTTTACAGCGGGAATTTTCCCGTAAATTGTCTTTATCCTTTCTAGTGTTGGAAATTTTAATACCTGGTGAAAGGTCGAGAGCACGACCCTCATGTTATAGATCCACGATCTCCCGAACAAGCCATGTATCTCATGTCCCCCTCTATTACTTAAAACTTAGTCTCCTGGGTGTTACCGGCTATGTTTACCAGCAACGTTATTTATCCCTTAGTAGTTTCACAAGCTATGTTGAAACCATTTAGCACTCGGGTTGTAGGTATGATCTAGTCTTGTAGGCAGAGTTGTTCTACGACCCTTGATTGAATGATGTTGGCCGAAAAACCTGGATCAATTAGCACATGTTTAACTCGAGTTTTATTCACGGATACAGAAATTACCAGTGCATCATATGGGGTTTCATGATTCCTTCTGCATCCTCGTCGTTGAAAGATAAAAAGTCTTCTGGTACGTAATCTCGAGCCCGTTTTTCCCTTATGATTGATACTTTAATGTGTTTTATCATCAGACCTTAAGGAACATCGACCCCTCCGATGATCATATGGATGACATGTTGGGGATCGTTGTTCATTTTGTTTGTTGGAGTCCCTGTTTCTGAAATGATTCTTAGCTCGGTCACTCAGAAATTTTCGAAGGTGGTCGTTGTTGAACAACCAGGCTACTTCTTCCCTCAATTATCAATAGTTCTCCGTCCTTTGTCCATGTGTGCCATGATATTTTCATATTTTGTTGGGATCCCTTTCTGTTGGATCAGTTTGAAAAGGTTGAGGCCACTTGGTTTCTTTGATGCACCTGATATCCGATACGAAGGCAGTCGCATCGACATTAAAGTCATACTTTGACAATCATGGTGCCTCTTTGGGTCCAATAGGTCTTTTGAAACCGTTTTTGCTCATGAGTCCTCTAGAGCTCTGACCTTGATCATTTCATGCAGAATTTTTCCTAGATCCACTGCTCCTACGATCTCCACTATACGGTCATATCAATCTTTGTTCGACTTTGGTTCTCAGTCAATATCCCTCTTGATTCTATTGACGGTTCAGATAGGATAAACAGACCCTGAAGGAGCCCAAAGTTTATCATCCTCAACCCTGATTTTTGATTGATATCAATTATGTACATCGACCTAAGTGACAGTCAGGTATTCTATCAAATTCTACTTTAATTGATGTGAAACCACTGAGCTTCGAACGTTGAGACCTTGAGTGAAAGCTTGAACAGTCCAATCATCAGCAACCGGTGGGAAGTCCATCTATTCCATTTGGAATAGAGACACGAATTCTCTAAGCATCTCGTTGTTCTTCTGCCTTAGCTTGAAAAGGTCCGACTTTCTGATTTTGACCTTGATGGCCCCGGGGTGTGCCTTTACGAAAGAATCTACAAGCATAGCGAATGAGTTAATAGAATTAGCTGATAAATTATGGTACCAAATCATATCTCCCTTTGACAGGGTCTCCCCGAACTTCTTTAGCAAGGAGGATTCAATCTCGTCATCCTCTAGATTCATTCCCTTTGATAGAACAAGTGTAAGAGGTGATGTGCTAGTTCAGATCGATCGATCAATTATACTTCGGAATCTCGGGCATGCAATACTTCTTGGGGATTGGTTTCGGAGCCACGCTCGGGAGGAAATGTTTTTGTGCAAACGTTTTTGAATCCAGTCCTTTCAATATTGGTGGTGCCCTCGGGATTTGATCGACCCAGGAGTTATAAGGTTCCACCTTCTTGTTATTTTCCTCGATCTTCTTTTCCCTGACTCAATTTTCTTTGTCGGTTCTTCGAGCATCTTCATGATCGTAGGGCTGGTCTCTAACTCTTTCCCGCTCGATTTTCTTGAAATTGATTTGACCCTGTGTATAGTTCCTAGGACGGCTTGAACTCGACCCTACTCGGTGGGTGATTCTAGTTTTAGAGTTGGGCTATTGACACATGTTGAGCGTATAACATTTCGAAAAATAGCCGCAAGCTGATCCCGCCATCTTCACCACCACGTGGGCTTTAAGAGGCTAATCGAGCATCCCCTCGAATTTGGCCTTCGGGATCGATGACCAAATTTCTGGTGATGGCTACATATGAACTAACGTCGATTGGATCTAGAGGTGGAACTGTATTGAGGCCAACCAGGGGTACATCGTTCCTTGGTGCTATGTTATCATTTTCGTCGTAGTGGCCGAGATCATCGTCAACGTGCAGAGGTGCTGACTGAGAGTTTGACATCTTTTAGTCTTGTAATCAAAGATACTTCAAAGTACAAGTCCAAAATAGTGTGTGTTACGAAAGTTTGTACCGGGTAACTATTATTATCCTTAGTCCCACGGTGGTCGCAAAATTGTTTACCCTAAAATAGGATAACAATTGAATTTATACACAGTTTTAAGCATACGTGATGCAACTTGATACAATTTAAGAATAATAAATTAATATTAAAATTGACGATAAAAGAATAAATGCAAACCACACAAGTTGAATAGCCTTGGCCCTTGAGTTTAGTCACCCTTGAATCAAAAGATGTTTCAACTGACTTATGAACAGAGTAACAAGATAATGAAAGCTAGAAAATGACATTATATTGCTTTGTATTGCGTTGATATGATGTGTCATACAAATGATTAGACTCCCTTTATATAGTAGGAGAGTCCTACTCTTGATACAGCTCTATATGAGGTAAGAAATCTCATGATTAGCTAATTAATCAGCCTCTTCCTGATGCGTGATGGGATTTTTGCCATGATCCTCGCCCGATTGTGGGTATTTTGGCTTTCCGTTATTTCGCTCGGTATGTTTTCCTCGATCTTGCTCGATCTTTATCTTGTTCGATCTCGATCTTGGTCAGTCTTGGCCTTGATCGATCTCTAGGTCACGAGCTCGACGATCTAACTTTGCACCATGGTTCGATATAACACGAGGTTAGGCCTTGACCTATCGTATTCCAATCTCGATTAGTCACACAAAGGGAAAGTTCGGTTTTGACCGTATACAGATAGTCCTCACATTTCTTGGAGAGAAGATGATGATAAACGGCATGAACTTCTGATCCCTGTCTCGATGGGCCATGACTTGCAATGTACGTCACTAATACACCCGATTATGACGTAAGAAACACATGGATCTCGAAATATCTCGTTGGTCCAGTTACCAAGGTATTAAATGCCTGTCAGTTGTTGGTCGGCCACCAGGGGTTCTGAACCGTCATTGGCTAGCTATAAGTACTGTAACCTTCCTCTATTCAATCTCGATTAATCACATAAAGGACAAGCCTGGTTTTGACCGTGTTCGATTATCTCTTAAAATCTATAAAGAAAATAAAAGAAAATAAAAAAGGGAAAAGTACAAGGGAACGACAATTAAATAATTCTCAAGAATTTAGGGGTGTCAATGGATACTAAACCGGTCGAACCGTACTGCACCGAACCGATTTTTAGGTTTCTTTCGAAGAAACTGTAAGTTTTTATATAAATCTATAACTGTACCGATAATTAGGGTAGATTTTTTATTTTATAAAAATAAACCGAAAAAATATCGAACCGTACCGAATAAATTTCACATGTGAAAAATATATTTATATAGTAAGTTTAAAACTTATTAAGCATTAAATTTTTCATTGGGCCTTGGAATTATGAAAACTATTACAAGCCAATAAGTAACTAAATTCAAAATACTAATTCCTAAAACCTATTATGTTGCCTATACTTAAACTACGTTATTTCAAGTATCTTTATTAGCAAGACGCAAAGTACTCTAGCGATTATGAGCAGCAAACTGCAATGTATTGAATACATTCCTTTCATATAATTTAGGTTTATCTTTTTGAATATTTAATATAGACTTTGTCATTTAGTCCCAACTTGGTTAATATCTTTCCACTCGTGTGATTTATATTTTCTTTGTTTTTGCTTGGTTTCTTTTACGTTGTTGTCGAATAGTTGTGTATCTATACTCTAGCCATCTTTTATATTTTTTAATTCATTATCCTTTAAGTTGTAAAAATGTCTAGAGAGTTTTGCTAAGTCCTATAAAAGAATGTATGTTATTGCATTCTATTTTTATTTCTGGATTTTTCATGAAATTTAAAAAAAATACCGAAAATTAACCGAACTGTATCGATAATGAAGTGCAACCGACATGATTCGGACGATTTTGAAAAGTATAATTTTGATTATACATAATAGAATAATCGAAAAATTAGTATAGTATAAATTTTATAAAATAACCGGCCGAACCGAACCATTAACCCCCACCTCAAAATACAGTACAGTTTTCTTTTAATTGGGTCCCACTACATTTTCAGATTTTCTAATGTTTTGACTGCTTAATCCACTCGCTTCACGTGAGGTTCCCTGCCTTTTGCTTGATTTTCTCTTTACCATTTGGCTCGTCACGTGTTCTTCTTGACTTTTAATAAGGAACCTCACATGACCTCGGCCCCCTCCACAACTCTTGCGCCACTTTCTCGCGTGTGATGTGTTCTTTGATCGAATTGTCTTTTAGGACCATGCCTAGGTGTTCTCGGTTCCGGACTTCTTTTTTCCGTTCGGGTTTGGTTATAAGGTCAGAACACGCGATCTCAACAAGGGAAAAAGATCAAATTTATTCTTTTAGTTTCAAATATTGTGAACTCTTATATTATTCGGCCAAATTTATTTCTACCATTGTAATATCTTATCAAATTTACCTCTACCATCCGCAAACTTTTAAAATCATCCTCAATCTGTTAGCTAATCCAAAATCATCCAAATCCCCTTTATTTAGATCACTTGTTCTTCTTCTTGATCCACTATTTTCATAAACAACTATTAATATGAATGGTAAAGGTACTAAACTACAAAAATTTGTGGATACTTTTAATTATCATTGCATCCAGTTCTCTTCTTGTAATAATGGGTTTGGAATTGAGTCAAAAAATATTTTATAATTTTTCAACCATATACATATCGCAGAATTCAATGGGTTTATGTGTTATGTATTATATGCAGTTACTCATCATGTATATACATATATATTCGAATATATTTGGTAATTTTCTAGTTAGTATAGTATCAGTCGACTAACTCAAGAGTGAACAATGCATAGGCTTTGATTAAAGCAAAGTTGAATTCGACAATGCAAAGTCTCTAGGGAACTTTAACTTCTATCCCTCAAACTTGAAAAGACTCCATACCATTGGTGCAACAAATTCATTAAATTTGTTTCTCAGAAACATAATAAATTGGAAAATTTTGTACCTTCTTCCCGGACTAGGACACCACTTACCGCCACCTCAGAAATCGCCAAGTAAATGTACAAATGTTCGTCTGCCTTCGGAGTGTGTAGCAAAGTGGGGCTCGGCAGGTGTCACACCTCCTTTTTTTATATGCTACTTTACCCGCGAGGGCATAGAGGAGTTTTTCCAATTTAAGGACAGTCGGAACAGGATTAGTTATTTAAATTTTTCAGAGTCGCCACTTGAGAATATAATGGTGTCCCAAGTCACCGGTTTAATCCCGAACCGAGGAAAGTTTGACTCTGTTACAGTCTGCGAACTAGAAATCCGGATAAGG
>MU762210.1:28683-42573 GCA_026770625.1 Nicotiana glauca | reverse complement strand
TGATCTCCTTAAGCCGTAACTCTAGTAGAATCCATGAAGCTAGCTTATGAACGGCAATTTTTTATGATATGAAATGAACCAGTAATGTGGTATACACCGTGTATTATCGTTCAAATTAACCAAAGGCATGAGTTCCACATTCATATTGAGTTGGGGTAGAAAGCGTTCGGTAAGGCTTGCTCAGTTGGGTTCACTTGATTGAGCACCGGTCGCGCCTCCCGAGGTTGGGGCATGACAATAAACTGACACTTTTACGCTTAAGGTAACGAAGGACTCGATGCCAAGGCAGAAAGATAGCTATCTAAAATAATGGGATCTCCAAGAAGCATAAATAACATTGTATACATGCGAGGAAATGGCAACGGTACTTCTACCCAAGGTAGTCCCCAACAGGCCAAGGATTTTGACGCCAATCCCAAGGTAGTATCCAACCTCGAGGACCTCCATCAATAAGAAGACAAGCTTCAAGGACCCAACAACAACATCTTCTCTAGTATTGAGGTGGTATTCGACCTCAAGGGCCTCCATCAACGAGAAGTCAGGCTTCAGAAAGCCTTCAACGCAGTTATAAAATTTTAGGTGTCATCCGACCCCGCAACTTTCCTCTCATAAAGGAAATGAAGCACTTCGAGCTCCACCCATGAGGGCTCAAGACATCACCAAAATATGGGAGACTCCTCAATGGAAGCCTACCTACAATGCCTTAAAAGATTATCTACATCAAGTTCAAAGTAAATCTCCAGGTTCCCGAAGCTGACCTTCACTTAGGATACCGCTCTCAAAAATTCAAAACTCGGTGTACCATCTCCATGTGACTCAAAGGGCCCGATGACCCAAATCTACCGGACCGATTCAGGCTTGGTCTGAGGTAATAAAATGGGCTCTGAAAAGAGCTATGTCAATTGGAAGAAGATCGACTCACACCCAAGCTAGTTATCAGCAGTCAACAACAAAGGAAAACATTCAAAAGCCTCGAAGCACACAAGAACATACAATAATAGGGCAAGTATGAAAGATAGGAATCAAGAACTTGTCTCTATATTCATGGATATTTGTGTACAACGGCCCTCGAGCTCCCATCCTCAATGGAAATTCCCTCGAGCGCCACCTCCTCCAGGCTCCGAGCTTGAACCCGCGAAATAAGCTCGCCGAGGGAGAATATAAATAAAAGGAAAGGAAGGGGATGCAGAAGAGGCAGGAAAAAGAGACATAGCCCGCCGAAGCCAGAGGTTGAAGGTTCGGCGGGCCTCGGCCTCAATGACCGGTCGTGCCATTTTATCCCTCGGGAAAGAAAAGAAAAAACCCGAGGGATGAAGTGCCACATCAGGCCAGGGGACTAGAGTTAGCAGCAATATGTAGTCTGAAAGATTTTCTACAAAAGGAGAAGGTTGATCCCCATATGTCATTTCTTCGAGCCAAGGAGGAAAACCATAACAAGCGTAACAACAACAACAACAACGAAAAAATGGCATAATCTTGCTTGACAGAGGGGAGCTCCGATAAAAGGCCAAAATACGTCTTATGGAAACATGGCAAAACAACCTTAAGGCCATAAGCTCCAACATAATGATCAACAATAGAGGAAGATGGCAAGGAGAAAGATTTGAATGAACGAATGGAGGCACCTGGATAGAAAAATGACTCCAGAACACCCCCATTTATTAAGGATAATGACACGTTCATCGAGACCTTGGATGTTTGATCAACGGACACAATTACTATGTCCTCAAAAAACCGAATCGACGGCAGTACTTTTACCTTGAAGAATGGGAATCGATGGCACATTGAATGATATCCAAAGGGAAAGTCCATAGGATGTCCTGATTATCGTGTAAACTCGCTCCATAGGTTGCGTGATTGGTATGACATCCTCAGAAGAAGCCCGAGGAGTCATTTATCAGAGTCGTTTCCCATCGCTTCATTCTGAGAATTGCAGAGACTATCTTTATGCATCAAAATTAGAGGGCCTAACTTCTTTCTATCAAGCCACTTAGAGTTGCGAACGAATTCCCTCCCTCGGGGATCGTTGAGGCCCGACTCAAAGAAGACAAAGATCGAGATTAGAGCAAAATGGGGAATTCCTAAGGCATACGACTAAGTCTGACAGAGCCGGCCTACCTAGAGCCTTTATTGAAGCATCACATCTAGTCATCCCATCCCCATGCTTTTACGATTAATATATTGTACTATTTTACTTTTTCCCCTCATTTATAAAGGGGATCCTAATCACCTTGTAAAGGCGGTTGTCGTAGCTCCAACTACTCCACACAAGATCAATAACAACTCTCTCTCTCTCTCTAACTTACTCGCTCGAGACTACTCTTTCAATTTACTGGTTTCGTACTCACTCCTCATTTATTGCTTGATATTGGCCATAAAGAGCCTTATTTAATTGTATCCTAAATGTTATCCCCTTCCCGGTTACCCCTGATAGCTCGAGCTCGAGACCAGACATCAACTTCGAGGCCTTTTATCGACCAATCTGAGGCTCGGGTAAAGCCTCCAAGTTCGATTACTGTCCCATTTTAGCTCGTGTTTCGTTGATTAAACTTCATACGCCTAGCATCAACTACTCTAACAACAAGAATAAGAATACATAACATATTTGTAGAGAATTTACAAACTTAATTGTTATTACCTTTTTTACGGTAAACAACGGGTTTCATCCTTCAAGGAATGCATAGTCCATTAGATTCTCCTCGGAGTGTGGTATTAATAGAAATGTTGTTCAATCTCTTGAGGATTGGTCATGGATCGGAGGATATCTCACCATACACACATCACTCAATCATGATCTCAAAAAACACAAAACTAGCTCTCACATATATGTGGAAAATGCAGAAACATCCAAAACGATATGAAATCCAAATATGCATAATCACACACCCTCTATCCTATCCTTATACTTGGTCCTAGAACCCACAGGAAACTAGAAGCAACTTCTTCTAATTTGAGAACCAAAAAACTATCTGCAAACAGCATAATCATGAATCTGGCCAGAAATTCCTAATTTCTCTCTAACTTCGGTTTCTTTTTTGCAGGTATCACCCCATCCTTGATGTGTTACGGCCCATGTTTTCCCACATGGAAGTACTCCATAAGAAAATTGATATAAGCTCGAAAATAAGATATTATATCCCGCATTTTCGTACATGAAAGTTTCATTGTAGTCTAATCGACATAATCTCGAAAATGGGATTATCTTGATATTATAAGTATTATGCTATTTCAAACAAGTGATAAGTGAATTCATGAAGGTGGGAGGGTAAGCGAATAAAAGAAAATGAGTTCCATCGAAATTTGACAATTTGGAGATAAAATTTGATCCAAGCTATAATACCCCGTATTTATAGACTAGTGCCATATAAGGTAACATATGACCATAATAGTTGGCTGTATAAAGTTTGTTAAAAGTGAGGAGTATTTTGGGTAATTTTAGATAATTCTTAATTATGTAGATATTTAGGTAATTATTAGTTTAATGGGAGATTAGCAAGATAATTAATAATTTGTTGGATAATTATTAAGTGGGGACATCACCCCAACATGGAAGCAAGAGAAAAAGACTTAAAATCAAATGGTGACTCTTGATTTTATGTGATTAGGTGGCTTATTTAGAGGATCATCTTACCAAGTCGGGGCCCATAAAACCTCATAGATAAGAAGATTTCCATACATCTTTTAAGTAATATTTTGATAATGGTCTTATGTTGCAAAGCAATGTGTGATTTCTCAAGTAATAATTCACATGAAACTCCTTAATGCAATAGCAGTGTGAGAGTTTGCAATTTAAAGGGAGTACGGTGCAATCTTTCTCAAGGATACCATACTGATTTTCCCCTACTTCGATCCGCCCCTAAGTGTTGTCGCAATTAACGTGTGTTTGAGGGATTGTCAAGATAATCAGCTCATGTGTGTTAATTTCCTTCTTTCTTTTGGCATGATGCATTTGATATAAACAAAACGAGCAAGTGCACAACTTCCTGAAATGACTCTATTCATAGAAATACTAGAGATACTAATTTTTTTGATTACCCATACGTCTTACTATTCTATTGTGTGTTCATGTGTCTTAAAAAATACGTAAGATGATAATGTCAATTTCATGATATTAATCAGAGGCATAATGGTCTTATGAAACTCTGAAAGATTTTATTGACGTACTTCTCATGGATTGCATTAATTCACATTGACCCATGACCAGATGGTGTTATATACGCTCTATGTATATGGGCTATGGAGAAAGGTTACAACGTTATATATGTACCACCACCTGATTAGCTGGTATACGTTAATGATATGCCCACAGTGGCCGAGATAATATGATGGGAAGCCCTAAGAGGCTTGATGATGTTATGAATGCATATACCCATGCATGGTATGGCATTTATACGCAAATGCATAATATTTAAGTATTAAAGGATCCACATAGCTATTCAGACTTACATGTAGAGTCTATTACTCCATGTTTCTCTTGTGTCTATTATTTACTACTTTTATTCCTTACATACTCGGTACATTATTTGTAGTGACATCCCTTTTGCCTGGGGACGATGTGTTTCATGCTCGCAAATCCCGATAGACAGGTCAAGAGTCCTCCAAGTAGGCTATTAGCTAAGCGGAAGATGTTGGTGCACTTCATTTGCTCCGGAGTTGCTTATTTGGTTAGTATGATTTTGATGTGTATTGTTTTGTATGGCGAGGCCCTGTCCTGACCTTTATCGTATTTATCTACTCATAGAGGCTTGTAGACATATGTCATGTACGTAAAAGATTATATGGCCTTATCGGTATATGCTTAGAGTACGAGTGATCATTTTGGTTTTATAGGCCCGTATGTTTTATTTATAAGTTGGTATCACATGGTTTGTTCTAGATATCCTATGGCAGCCCTTCCTCCTTATTTACCTATGATAGCATGATAAGAAAAGATATGTTATGTTAGTACTCGGTTGAGTAAGGTATCGGGTGCCCATTTCGATCCATCGATGTGGATCGTGACAAAATCTATCATCCTCATTTTCCTATGATATCATGATACAAAAAAATACGTTATGTTGGTACTCGGTTGAGTACCAGGTGCTCGTCACAGCCCATCGCTATGGGTCATGACAAAAATGGTATCAGAGCAGTTCTGTCCTAGAGAGTCTACAAGCCGTGTCTAGTAGAGTCTTGTTTATGGGTGTGTTGTGCACCACACTTATAAGTAGGAGGCTACAGAGGATTTCGGATTGTCACTCTTTCTTCTTACTCTTGATCGTGCTGTAGAGCTCAATTGTAAGAATTCAAGCACTTAACTTTTTTACTCGTAATAAGACGATACATACATCTAAATAGACACTTAGTAAGAGATTGAATATGGCTATGGAAGAGTTGAGTTAGAGGAACTCGATTTGTCATGTTGCTTATGATGAGTAAGTGTAAGGTCTTCAGCAGATCATGTGTGTACTAAGATGTATAAGCTTCTTGATAAGGAGCCTTAATGTAGAAATATCTATCCACCTATATGGTGAAATGTAATGGGAGATTCAGAAGGTAGATAGAAGTTTCAATAATTAAAAGAAGAAAGGCGAAAAAGGGTATGAGGCGCCCAGTTAATGAAGGTTATCAGTATTTACAATTTAGGGAAAGAAAATAAGCATTTCGAGTTACCTTTAACAGTAATAGATGTATGTACAATTGGCCAGACCCATCTCAGTTATGCCCTATGGGAGCTAATAGATAGGATTTAAAAGAAGGACGGATACCGGGATCTTGATGGGGTTAGAGTAACCCAAAATAATGGATAGATTATTTGTGTTTATTGATAGTTCCGAAGGATATTGCAAATGTGCTAATAAATCTCCTTGTGAAACACCTAGATGGTGCACTCTAAGATAGTACAACTAGATATGAGTACTATAAAGATAAGCACTAGAAGCCTAGAAGGGACGAACATTAACTTAGAGTGGGGGGTCATGTCTCTAGTAGAGCGCGAACCGCAGAGTTTTCAAAATATCTAAGCAAAACAATATCTTGTTAGAGTTTTCAAAAAACATCTTGTTAGAGTTTTCAAAATAAAGTGATAGACATAGATGTTAGTGAAAAAAAAGAGGAGAGTTAATGATGCATTATGAGCAAGCTCTGATACATGTATGGCAACTGTAGATAAAAAAATGACAGTATTACAGAGTCTACAGTCAAGTGAAGGAAAAGATAAGAGGTTATAGGCCTTGAGATAACAAAAGAGTATGGGCTATAAAGTCATATCCTCATTTCGAGAAATAAGTTTGTTACTCTAACGTGATTACCAGAAGGAAAAGTTAGATCCCAGAGCAATAAAAATCAGTATGGATTGGTGAACAAGATAAAATAAACATGAATTAGGGACCGAGTGATTAGATAATGGTCGACATCATGAGAATTTTAGATTCTGTTCGGGGGATAATAGAATGGAAAACAGAAGAAGACTCATGAGTAATTTAGAGAATAGTCATTCGGGAAGATGCTTCCCTAAAGCAAGCGATGTGAGCAAATTAAGTTTCATGGACTGTATGTGCCAATCATACTAAGCATCACCCTTGCGAGTAAGGAAATTTGTTATCCTTGGTACAGAAGGATTACCGCAAGGCGAGTAAGGGTCATTGATAAAGTGAAAATATGCCAATGATGAAGAGGCAAAGCATTTGTACGTAGATCATCGTAGCGCTAAATCTTAGTACTCCCCTAAAGGGTGGATTATGGAGTGATGTAGCATTAAGTCAGAGTTAAGTGGTTACAGTAACTATTGAATATTAAGGAAGAATGCGATATGATTGAGAAGGGGATAAGATTGCACTTATTCAAATCCTACAGATATGCTACGATTCCAGAACATTATGCAAGCGCGACGTCAAGGAACAGAAGTATGGGTTCTTGCCCGAGATGTTATTGATAGATAAGGAGCTAGTGCTAGATGTAAGTTAAGACAAAGAAAATAACCCAAGAAATATTACGCAAAATATTGATATGAGAATGGGCCAACGAGTAGCTAGTAGTTGATTCAGGAGGAGCCTAGTTATGGCTAGACAAGAGGATACAAACAAATCAGTTGATTGTGTGAGATAAATATAGTGAACCCGACATAGTGAATTTAGTCTCGCAGTTATGATACTGTAATCTTTGAAAAATATTCAGATAGTAGTGGGGAAGTCAAAGGTATCATACGAGTGTTACAGAAATAAAAGAGAGTACCACTGGGAAGACAATTAGAATATCAGTTCATAAGCAACCCTACAAGCACAAGGGCGTAGAGGTAAGTAACTACGAATAATTATAGCCTAGGAAGGACATCAAAAGGTCCAGCGAGTATGCAATGTGAGCTCAAAGCTTTACAAGAATCTGAAGATCCTCCCTAAATACTATAGTGAAAGACTAGCTGAGGAAGTGAGGAAGAAGGCTTCAACCTAAGCTTATTGACTGTAAGGCCCCGTGAAATCCCTACTCGAAAACCCATATCCCGTGGTGCCAAGTTAGGAGCATGTGTTAGCAATTCCTAAATATACCTCGCGGTGAGCTTGCTCACCCTGGCACGGACCTTTTTGGATTGAATAATGCATTTAAAAGTCAAGAATAAGTTTCCAGAAAAATGCAAGAAATGCGGCCGCAAATCAGGAATGCGGACCGCATATCTGCCGCAAAGTGAGTCAGAATGTTGGTTAAAATTGATGTCAGTTATGCGTTCGAAATGCGGTCACATAATCAAAATGCGGACAACATAGTCGTCGCATATTTTCCCTTGAATTTTACGAGGGTCAGTTTTGCGGTACACTTTGTGACCACAGAATATGAATGCGGACCGCATTCTTACCGTAGACTCAGTTAGAGTGTCCAGCTTCTGGGTTGCAATTTGCGGTCCATTGTGTGGACTGCATGTTTACTCTGCGATCGCAAATGCGATCGCATATTTGACTCGGGGCTCCAATTTTCTAATTTTTAACCCGACTTCCATATCGATATATTCGGTGTTATAGCTCATTTTAAGCATTCTTCTGAGTATTTCTAGAGGGAGAGAGAGGGTTCTAAGAGAGTTAAAGTCTCCCTATCAAATTACTCTATAAGATATGGCTAAATCCTTGAAGAAAATCAAGTGGATAACCCTAGACCTTCATCTCAAGAGATCAAAGTTCTAAGAGTTCCAAAAATTTGTAAAAGAGTAAGGAAAGCTTTATTGAGGTATGTATGGCTAACTTTAACCTTTGTAAAATTGCCTTGTTTCGTGTCCGAATACTTGGTATGTGATATCTCCATGAATTAGTTGTGAATTTAAACTCTTGTGAGCAAGATGTGTTTACTTGTGTGAACTATTTGTGAATTCATGTAAATTTTGGTGCCTTATGTGTTGTTGGTTAAGACACCCGATATGATTGCGCAAGTAAATGGAAATAAACTAGGTTGTGATTATGAATGTGTTATGTGGCAATGAATGTAGAATAAATGAAATAACTGTGATAATATCCCTTGTGGTTAGTCGTGAAAACTATTATTGTGATCTAAATCGTATAACGGGCTGTTGAAAAAGATGAAAATGGTATGGATAGTCACCTAAACCTTTTGTGAGTTGTGTTGCTATTTTTATTGGGATTTGTGATTGTTGTTCTTAAAACTTGTTGTGGTTATCCTTGTAAATTATTATTGTTGTGGTATTGTTTGTGAATTGTGATTGCTCGGTGGGATCGGGTTCCACGCCGCAACACGAAGTAATAAGGTGTGGGTTGTGGTGATAAGGGTGGCCGAGGTAATAAGGGTAGAAAGTGATCGATATCACTATTGAAATGAAATATGAGAGCGTTGTGAAATTGAAAATTTGGAAATAATGATGGGTAAAGGAGAGTTTGTTAACTTGTTTGCCTTGATTGTCTTCCTTGTGTGTACTCAATTGTTGCTTCCTTCTATTGTTTATTACTTGTGTATGGCTTGAGGTTACTCAGGGTAAGGTTTGTTATATATACCAGTACAATTCAAATGTACTGACATCCCTTTTGCCGGGGGCGCTACATTCGTGTTATGATTGTAGGTGGATCCGTAGCAGGTACTCCAGCCCACCGATCGTAGCTTCCCCTTCGTCTTCCATCAGCTTTTGGTGAGCCCCATTCCTCTCGGGGCCCTGCGTGGCTCAGGCCGCTTGTGTCTAAAGTTTTATTTTGATTTTGTGTAAGGTATTTCTGTAGCCTTGTTACTGGCGAATGCTGTATTATCTTGTTGTACTTTTAGAGGTTTCGTAGACAGTGGATGTGGGTTAGAAGTTTATGTAAATCCATGTTTCCTTTGTTGGGCAATGAATTGGTAATTTAACTAAATAAATTGTATGTATGTATGTTGGCAAAAAGGGTGTTCTAAATTAATTGTTTGACCAGTTCTTGGAATATTGAGTAAGTAAGACATGGGGCAACACGTGGTGTAGGAGAGGCACCCAGGTCCGCTCGCTTGGGGCTACCCGGTTGGACGCCAGTCATGTCCCTCGAACTTGGGGTGTGACAGTGATCTAAGGAGGAAATGATCTTATAATAACAGTTTCACAACATTGTATGCACTCCATGTGAAAGTGGAACCTATCATGGCTAATGAATGGGAAGAAAAAAATAAATCAAAAGGTGATATTCAAGATCATATGGGTTGTATGGAATTCCAATACGTGTGGGCATTAAGATAAGACAAGTATTCATGCAACAAGTGGTAAAACGACCATGATAAGTGATTTCTTGCATTTAAAGAAAGTTAAGAAGGAATTAAAGGAATTATTCAATAAATGATCTAGATAAAATCACATTATGAATGCACCTAAGATTTTATAGTATTATCCATGCAGCATATGTGTTGACAATCATACAGCCGTAGAAGACTCCGGTACAAGTTAAAACTAAGAATTGGGTCCAGGTTATAGACAAAAGATTGAGTTATTAGATGATTGTATCATGGATATTCTATAGCATCCATGAAAGACTAAAGTAATAACTAATACCATGAGCCGTAGATCTGGAGATAGCTTAATACTAAAGGTTAATGATAAGGAGGAGGAAACTAAAAAGTTACATCAACGAAGTAAATCAGGAATCAGAAAATTATAGACCTTGTGATTGAGAACAATGCAAGATTATTCATAGATATCAGAGGTACAAGAGAGATAGTAAAATATCCATATTCTATAGTGACTCTACGGCAAAGCCAGTTAGTAAGAGTGCCTGCCTTATAAGAAGTCAGTATGAAGCTCCCATCGGATTGTGTACGCACCAAAGGTGCAAGTGTTATAATAAAGCTTCAAGCTGTAGATGTGAACTATATTTATGTGGAAGGGAGGCCATGAAAGAGATAGAAAATATGATTTAAGCTTTTAAGGTAATTAAGGTAAAGGTGAACAACGTACAAGATGATCAAATGCAGAAGGTTGTGAATAGACCATACTTCGGATAGAAGACTAGAAGCGTTGGGATTCAGTATCCATGAATAATAGCAACATTGTTAGTGGAATATCTTCCAGCCTATGGTTTTTAGGTATCGAGAAGCCTAATAAAGAGAGTAAAAAAGAGTTAGAGACGATGTGATGTCTTGCTTGATGTTACAGGATGACATAAGGAAATCTATGATCTAAGCAAGTTGAAGGAAGGTTGCTAGTAATATAAATATATATGTGTAGGTCGCAGGCTAAAGTTCGGAAAATCAAAAGGTTTTAGCAAGACAAGAGTAAGGATAAGATAGGGCGAGTGAGAAGGTGACGGGAATGGATAAGTTCTCGGGATTAAGCCCATGAAAATAAAAAAGCTGATGATTTCCCTATGTTATAAAAGCTCAGTAAAGCCTGAATGTACTCAAAGGACTCTAAGACTAGTAGCATTTAGAAGAGATGGAATGCTGCCATGGTAGTACAATGAAAGTGTAATTGTGATAGATAAAGGATAACATTTGGACCTCTGATTGAGTAATGATTTCATGAATTGTACATGATTAAAATACCTACATAAGGTAAATGATATTGGGATACTATGAAATATGATTATTAAAGTATAGTATCATATCGCCCTCATGTGGATCAGGAAAATCGCTTCAAATATTCCATGATGCAATGTGAGCCCTAGTGATTATGTAAGAGGTTTCAGGTTATCAGTGGTAGATTGTAGATCTATATTGAGGTGAATCA
Organism: Nicotiana glauca; assembly: GCA_026770625.1. Classification (NCBI taxonomy): domain Eukaryota; kingdom Viridiplantae; phylum Streptophyta; class Magnoliopsida; order Solanales; family Solanaceae; genus Nicotiana; species Nicotiana glauca. The sequence continues at coordinate 31,421 of MU762210.1, read as the reverse complement.
ATAATGGATAGACAAAAGTCACAAAGTATGAGATGAGATTAGGTCATCATTCTTAAGAAGAACAATAATGGTGAACCATTAAATGACATAGATTTATACATATATGATAAGCAACAATGGTAACCTAGAGTTTGGTAGTAGAACTCAGTAACGATAAATCGAGGTAGGAGTTATGGTATAGCATGACCTACATAGATGCAGTAAAGTCATATGAATAGATAACCTATAGATGCCCAGGTGGACATCTTTTCAAGCTTTGTATATGTTTAAAAAGTGAGGCCTATAGATTTTCTAAAAGCTGGAGGAAAAAGGAAAGATGAGTCGCAAAGGTGCACTTACAAGGTCAGAGTCGTACAAGTTGTATTATAGAAGGTAGCAACATTCACGAGATTGGAAGGATTCCAACTATGAGTCGTGGTGCGAGAAGAATACTAAAGTATTAAGAAGAAATAGGTTATGAACATAATAAGTGCATCAGTCAACATTCGAGGATGAATGTTCCGAAAGAGGAAATAAATGTTCCAGCCCATGTTTTCCTACGTGGAAGTACGCCATAAGTAAATTGATATAAATTCGGAAATGTGATGTCATATCCCGTATTTTTTTACGTTAAAGTTTGGTCACAAGCTAATCGACGTAATCTCGGGAATGAGATTATCCCGAGATTATAAGTATTATGCTATTTTAAACAAGCGTTAAGTGAATTCGTGAAGGTGGGAGGGTAAACAAATCGAAGAAATTGAGTTCCATCGAAATTTGACAATTAAGGGATAAAATTCGGTCCAAGCTATAATACCCTGTATTTATAGACGAGTGCCATACAAGGTAACACATGACCATGATAGTAAGGTGTATAAAGTTTGTTAAAAGTGAGTAGTATTTATGGTAATTTGAGAAAAAAAATTAACTATGTCGATAATTGGATAATTATCAGTTTAATGGGAGATTAGCAAGATAATTAAGAATTTGTTGGATAATTATTAGGTAGGGACATCACCCCAACATGGAAGCAAGAGAAAAACACTTAAAATCAAATGGTGACTCTTGATTTTATGTGATTAGGTGGCTTATTTAGAGGATTTTGTACGCCATATCATCATACCAAGTGTGGGCTCATAAAACCTCATAGATAAGAAGATCTCCATACATATTTTAAGTAATATTTTGATAATTGTCTTATGTTGCTAAGCAATGGGTGATGTCTCAAATAAGAATTCACATGAAAATCCTTAATGAGATAGCAGTGTGAGATTTTGCAATGTTAAGGGAATACGGTGCAATATTTCTCAAGCATATCATATGGATTGTCCCCTACTTTTATTCGCCCCTTAGTGTTGTCGCAATTAACGTGTGTTAGAGGGATTGTCAAGATAATCGGCTCAGGTATGTTAAGGTTGTCTCTTCTTTCTTTTGGCATGACCCATATAATATAAACGAAACGAGCAAATACCTAACTTCCTTAAATGAATCTATTAGACAGGTAGAGAGTCCTCCAAGTAGGCTATTAGCTTAGTGGAAGATGCCTGTGCGCTCCATTTGCTCCGGAGTTGCTTATTTGGTCAGTATGATTTGGACGTGTATTGTTTAGTATTGCGGGGCCTTGTCATGACCTTTATAGTATTTATATACTCTTAGAGGGTTGTAGACATATGTCATGTATGTAAATGATTGCATGGACTTGTCGGCCTATGCTTAGTGTACCAGTGATTATTTTTTTCTTATAGGCCCATATGTTTTTTGTATAAGTTGGTATTACATGTTTTGTTCTAGCTATCATATGGCAACCCTGCTAGATATGTTATGTTGGTACTCGGTTGAGTAAAGTACCGGGTGCACGTCGCAACCCATCGATTTGGTTCGTGATAAAATATATTCGCCTCATTTACCTAGTGATCACGCCCAACTATGCCTTCTAAAAAGGATAATGCGGTCATTGCAAATATAATCGGGTTTACAAGTCTGGAGTTGAATCCCACAGAGAACTAAGGTTTAGCTACAACTGTTCACTATCAACAAGAAGACAAGCTCGAACAATTCCTAACTTATAGATATTTAGGTTCTTGTACTTAACTAATTAACTAACGAATTAAAATAGTAAATTAACAACTAACGATATTGAGGGTTAGAGAAAAGATTAAGGAGGTCTAGAGTTATGATTTCCCCTATTGTCGGAATCCTTCCCGCTATGTCTTCTATAATTTCGCCTAAGTATTCTCTACCGATCATGAGTACTCTTATTACCATAAATATCTCCCAATTAATTATGATAATTTACTAGACGCACTCTACCGAGGTATGCTAGCTGGCTTTTAATACAGCTCACTTCAGATCTCACCAAAGGCTTCGTTATCCCTAATCCCACCTTTAAACCATCGGTTATCGATCCCTCATATACTCTTGGAGTGGTGTTGTTCAACAATTACCTAAATATGCACTCTCTTCCTAGTTATGCATATTAAATAGGCATAACTAATTGAGAGCTCTTCAATCAACCAAAATATAAACGTAGTTGAACAAATAGAGAAAAGCTATGACTCAATTATTTAAAAATATAACAAGAATTTATCCTACAAAAGGTTGTATCAAAACTCTAGATAAAAAATTAGCTATTCATAATAGTATGTAAAACTACAATACTAAAAGTCATAACCAACAATGAAAAATAGGAAGAGGAAGGAAAAACTCGTAGAAGAATTCTCCGCCTTGCTCCCAATGTGTTCTTGCCTCCAAGGGTGTTG
>MU762210.1:4135-27528 GCA_026770625.1 Nicotiana glauca | reverse complement strand
AATTAAAATAGTAAATTAACAACTAACGATATTGAGGGTTAGAGAAAAGATTAAGGAGGTCTAGAGTTATGATTTCCCCTATTGTCGGAATCCTTCCCGCTATGTCTTCTATAATTTCGCCTAAGTATTCTCTACCGATCATGAGTACTCTTATTACCATAAATATCTCCCAATTAATTATGATAATTTACTAGACGCACTCTACCGAGGTATGCTAGCTGGCTTTTAATACAGCTCACTTCAGATCTCACCAAAGGCTTCGTTATCCCTAATCCCACCTTTAAACCATCGGTTATCGATCCCTCATATACTCTTGGAGTGGTGTTGTTCAACAATTACCTAAATATGCACTCTCTTCCTAGTTATGCATATTAAATAGGCATAACTAATTGAGAGCTCTTCAATCAACCAAAATATAAACGTAGTTGAACAAATAGAGAAAAGCTATGACTCAATTATTTAAAAATATAACAAGAATTTATCCTACAAAAGGTTGTATCAAAACTCTAGATAAAAAATTAGCTATTCATAATAGTATGTAAAACTACAATACTAAAAGTCATAACCAACAATGAAAACTAGGAAGAGCAAGGAAAAACTCGTAGAAGAATTCCCCGCCTTGCTCCTCGCGTGTTCTTGCCTCCAAGGGTGTTGTCTAACCCTAAAGTAGTGTCTCCGCCTCCTTAGGTCTAATTTATGTCAGAAATATATCCCCTCTCTCTTCTTGGCCGGACTCCTTCATTTAATATAGGGTTTAGGGCTTAGAATCCTGTGTTTTACACTTTGGTCCCTGAAATTTTTGCATTCTGCCGCGGTCCCACCGCGGTTACGCCAGGACCGCGGCCAGAATGGTCCTCTGAATCTTTGGTAATGTTCTGCCGCGGTCCTACCGCGGTCCTACCGTAACTGCGGTGTTTCACCCTATTCTATTTGGCATTTGGAAAAACGTAAAACATGAAAATTGTAGCCCTTTGAGTTAGATTTCTAACCATATATTGTGTAGCCCAAATGGAGTTTCGAGCAAAAAGTTACGTCTATTTTACTAGATAGTGTGCAATATGCCTCCTCGAGTCTTTGTTTTGTTGTTTTATCATCCGTTGATCCCCAAATACGATCCCGGCTTAATTCCTTGGGCTTTTAATAAGACTTCCAAATCACTTGAATTCATTTCATAACATCAATATCGCTCGAAATCACTCCTACAAGGTATAAAACACAACATTAGTGCAAAACACTAGCGATTAAAGCGCAAACTCAACTAAAGTGCAGTAAATTAGAGTGTAATAATTGACTAATATATGTAATTATAGCCTATCATCACCTAACATTATATGAAAGATACATTATGTTGGTACTCGATTGAGTAAGGTACCAGGAGCCCGTGGCGGCCCATCGATTTGGGTGGTGACATAATGATGATTCAACTGATGTCCTCCAAGAATGTGACATTAGCACTCATGATGCTCACTCTCTCCCAGGAGCATATTAATTGAAGGCAGCAGAAATTCAAGCTGCTGAATACTGCTCTGTCAGCAGCCGAAATCTCAAATGCTCTTGGACAATCCAAGCCTTTGGAAGTTTATATCTATTGTTCGTGCTCAACCAATTGACATATTTTCAGACTGTGGTAATAGCATCTATGATGCTCATTCCTCTGGAAATATATCAATTAGCTAAAGCACAACACCACTGGAATAAAGCCAACAGTCAAGCAATAACAGAACTTTCCACAAAAAAAGAAGCATCAGTTTCACTAATAAATAGACTAGCTAGACGACCCCTCTCATCACTTCAATGCATCTGTTTTCCCAAAGAATCTAATCATCCCTCCCAAGTGAATTGTGCACTACAACACACCAGGGCTCCATGCACATGCAATAGAGTTTCTTCACCCTCTGCACACCCTACAAACAACACACAGCCATACAACTAGTTGCAGTCAACACAAGAACCTAAAACCAGTTATTCGTCAAAAAATAGAGATGTCAGTAATTCCCCTCCACCAATACTCACTTCCAGATCCCACAAGAACCTGGAAACTTAGTCCCCTTTCACTAACATATTTGCTATTGTTTACAGGTACATGGAGTAGACTTGTTCAATTGATGCACTTTCAGTCAGTGGTATCGGCATCCCAGATGCTCATTGTGCTAAAAGTGCACCAAATATCCCAAGTCACTCAATTCATCTCCACACATACACCTCAGCTTCCCAACTACTAGATGCAATGCACTACAAACAGCACATACAAAAGGCCTTCAATAATCAGTCAACAACAGTTTGAAACATGCTGCCTTGGGTTTGTTCTAAGCAACCACTTTCTGGTGTATTTCACTACAGCAACTACATCAACAACAACATTCCATCCACACAGTTAATAAGAAGGAAACATCTAGGGACCCATACCTATTTTAACCAAATATCCCAAGTCACTTAATTCATCTCCACACATACACATCGGCTTCCCAACTACTAGATGCAATGCACTACAAACAGCACATACAAAAGGCCTTCAATAATCTGTCAACAACAGTTTGAAACATGCTGCCTTGGGTTTGTTCTAAGCAACCACTTTCCGGTGACACTCCATCCTCCTATTTCACTACAGCAACTACATCAACAACAACATTCCATCCACACAGTTAATAAGAAGGAAACATCTAGGGACCCATACCTAGCCACCATGCCTAACAACCCTACCAGTTTCAAGCAACAAAAGTTCACCCTTGGCAATAATCAGAAGCCAGTTAAAGATCATAGGCTAGCTTGGACAAATGAACCAAGCAATGCTCAGTCCCTTCTGTCATCAGCAAGAAGCAGCAAATCTCCGGCCCAATTCATGGGGCCCTTTTGTAGCTATCTTCAGCCTAGCTTTCTTTCTACTCAATGTCAAAGCAAGGTTGAAGGTAGCCCCTCCCCCCAGCATCACATGGTTTTTGTCATATTTCTTAGGGAACTTCTGCACTTTCATTAGATGTAGAATTTCTTGTATATGGAAGATGATCTTCAAATTCAATAGCTTGGCAGATTTAAGATCACTTGTGCTTTTTATATAGTTGACCTAGGTTTATTTAAGCTTGTTTTTGTACATCTACTTACCTATTATCTGTGTATAGGTAATTAGAACATTATTATAGGTCTAACCCTTCATAGTGTACATGATCCATTTGGTTGTCATGTTTGGACAATCAAATGCCTTTTCATCTTATTTCTAGAGGTCAGGTTTATATCCACCTCTGTTGTTGTATTTTATGTTATATATATGAAAATCAACCCTCAGCACAATGTCTAGTGTATTCTGCTAAGTTAAAAAAACTTAAAAGACGCCTTGTAACCACTAAGTGCCCTCAACTCGTGCACTTGCCCAACGAGAAAGTTTACAATATTACTAATTATTCATAAGATCATGTGCTCTCACCAACAAACGAAATAGTGAATACAGACTAGTCTACACAGTCAAATATGTTTTTGAATATAAATTAAGGACAATCACACCATTGAACAAATTTCGCTCACTCTCACAAAAAATTCATATTTTTCCCAGAGTCATACCATAAGCTTGCTCGTAGTGTAGGTCTCTACTAATTTAAGCTAGCAAAATATTGGATCAATTAGGACTTTAAGGTTGTAATGTAGGATAAGGACGGGTATGGTACATTTAAGATTATTGACTAACCATACTAAGCACTTAAATACACTACACTCACAATTCGAGCACATATTCTTCTCAACCAATTCACTTGCCACAACACATATGCAACATATCACTTACTTTCATTAAGTACTTCTGTACTTCCACTAGACCAAAATAATTAAGAATTGGAGGTGTGTACTTTTTCTACATACTTTGACAATCATTTTTTTTTCTTTTCTTGTAATTTTTCTTTTTCTTTCTCCCTCTTTTTTTCTTCGCACACTCCATACATTAAAGTTCATCGGCTAGTAACTTTTGATTTCAATTTTCGTGCACCAAAAGACCCTTCCGTGGTTCCACTCAAAAGCTACTCTCCAATGTTTCACCTTACTTCTTTAGAAACTAATTGCCTTAGGAGGTTAAATTTCAACAAGCTCCATTAAGTAAAAAATAGGGGTATGACTTGTAATGTGGGTGCCAAAAGAAAGGCCTATTGGCTCAAATGGGCTAGCAGTGGAAAATTTTATTTTCTGTCTGACAAGCACATCTATGATCAAGCAAAAAACGCATACGTCATCTCCTATATTAGCACAACTTACCATTTTGCTTCGATTAACACACGGGGCAAGATCTAGCCTACACAGGATAGCACAGAAGATCAAAAATTCTCACACACAAATTGCACATGACTCAATCATGACAGTTTTGTTCAACTCTCAAGTCACGCAACCATACATAATTGAGAAAAATTAAGCAATATTACACTATGTGACCTACATGTCAAACAACTGAGAGATGGCATCGCAAAATAGGCAATTTACTTTACTTATACATCACAATGCAAACCAAATTCACAAGAAGATAGACTATAAGTCGTAGCCTAATGTGCCAGCACTAACCATGTTAATGAGCATCTTATAGCAACCCAGTTTCTTGCTAAACTATTCCTAAAAAAAAAATAAAGTACTCGGTTCGAGCTACACCCTCAGAAAAGAACTAGCGCCCAAAGAAAAATCAAGGGATACTACCTACGTATATTAAAAAAAAATCTTTTTGGTGTTTTTCATTAAAATTTATCCCTCAAAATTTTTTCCAAAAGATCCATCGGAAAAAGTCCGAGCTTTTTTCTACTTTTTTTTTCTTTTCTTTTTTGTTGTATTTTTGTATTTTTATACTTTTATATTTTTTTTCTTAAACTAAAACTAGATTAAGTAAAACTAATAAAATAAACAAATTAAACTAATAAAAGAAGCAAATTGATACAAGATATACTACTATGTCACGGGTAGTATTCCTCCCAACCCACAATCATATTATGCATCATCCTCGATGCATGATCACAGAGAAAAATATTAAACAAGGGTGAAAAATACTCCCTGAGACCTTCTCGGGCCTATCTCGGACATGATCCTCAATCTTAAGAGTCGGGACGACCCCACACCTAAGCTCAAACATGCTCCTTAGCTTCAACTTTGGGTATTCAGACTTTCCCTACTCCACAAAATAAAAATAACACAAAATTTAACACTAAGATAATAATAAATAATAAATAAAAATAAAATACAGGTTGGGTTGCCTCCCAACAAGCGCCTTATTTATAGTCATTGTACGACTTTGCTACTATGGTCAAGCCGGGCGCTTTCTATTCTTCTTTTTCCCATGAAGTCTAGCTTTTTTGTACCCTCTAGGAAGGTCTCTTCTTTCATCTCTGGCTCTTTTCTCAATTATTTTTATATAATCAGCTTTCAACACCACCTCCTCTAACTTATTTGTCCCATTTGGATCACTACAATTAACATAATTACTCTTCTCTATCCCTTTCAATTCTGCCACAGTAATCATGCACAAGTCCTCATAAAGCTTAGGGAGCTTAAGTTCCTTGTACACGTTAAAAGTTGTTTCCTCATCTTCAACTTCCCTTTCCTTACATAAATAATCACTCCACCAGTAGCTAAGAATGGTCTCCCCAAAATAATAGGCACTTCCTTATCTGCCTCATAATCAAGAATAATAAAATTAGTTGGAAGAATAAACTTTTCCACTCAAACTAATACATCCTTAATCATTCCTTCTGGCATAACTAGTGACCTATCTGCTAACTATAAAGTGATTGTAGTACGTCTAAGCTCCCCCGTAAATCACACAGGTCTCTACCAAATTCTTGTTTTCTAGAGACAGAGGAATTGTGAAGCTCCCAAGATCCTTCAACTAAGGAGGAAATTTAATCTAAACTCGAGCATTTCACTATTCAGTAAGCGTAACTATTTCAAACTCTGCATGTTTTTGCTTGTTTGCCACAATATCTTTGAGATACCTAGCATACTTAGGCACTTCCTGCAAAATTTCCACCAAAGGCAAATTCACACGCACTTGGCTCAAAATATCTAATAATTTATTGTACTTAGCATCATCTTTTTTCTTCTGCAGTCTTTGTGGAAACGGAGGTGGTGGCCTTGTGACAATTACTGGCTCTGATCCTTTGTTTTCTTTCCCATTCTCTTCAACTAGATTGGGAACCAATTCTCCTTACATTTCTCAACGTAACCACATTGACTTGAGGTTTAAGATTAGGCTCAGTATCACTAGGAAGAGCCCTAACTGGTCGAGTATTTTGGCACTAGCAAGTTATCCCATTTGTCGATCAAAATTTCTCATCGCTGCCGCTTGGGCTTGCCGGTCAACCATTACTTTTTTTATCATCTCTGCTATTAGAGCCTACTGTTCAGCCACTAATTTCTTCATTATTTCCTCAAGGTGACTCATCGAGTTTACATGTTGTTTATCCTGAAGTGGTCTATATTGTTGTTGAGGTGCTTGTGTCATGTACTAATTCTGAGCACCTTGTTTCCAACCCAAGAGAAGTTTGCTTGGTTTATCTAGTTAGGATTATAAGTGTCCCCATATAGATTTTCCTGGACTTGATTTTCATTACACACAAAATATATAGACTCTTGATTTCTTAGGCATAGATTCCACATATGACCTTCTCCACAGACTTCACAAAACACTTGAACCTGTTATTCTAGTTCTACTTGTTGCTTGTTGATAACCAAGGTCATCTGATTGACTTGGTTGGTCAGTGTTGAAATTTGTGCTGATAATGCCAAGACAATATCTAACTCGAGAACCATTGCATAATTTTGCATCATGTGTCTGCCCATTTCTCCTTGAGAATCCTAATTGCTTTTGGGGAATTTGTTCAATAATGCATATATCTCGTCAAAGGTTTTCTCCAACTCTTGACCTACAACTGCAACATCTACCATAATTTTTGTTTCAGGATGGAGCCCTTTTATGAAAGTGTGAGCTAGCACTTTGTTTGTGTGATTGTGATGAGGACAGTCTCTGAGTATTCCCTTGAACCTTTCCCAAGCTGAGTATAAAGATTCTCCCGCTTTCTGTTTGAAGAAAACAATCTCACTTCTAATCTTTACAGTTTTCCTGAAGGGAAGAACCTTGCCAGACATTTTCTTGCAATATCATTCCATGATTAATAGAATTAGCCAGTTTTGCCTTCAGCCATCGCTTTGCTTAGACCAACAGAGAGAATGGGAAAGGTGTGAGCCTCACATAGTCTGGAGTGACCCCGTTAGCTTTATAAGTATCACTAATTTCCAATAAGTTCAGGATATGTTGTGTTGGATCCTCATGTGGAAGACCCATAAATTGCCCATTCACATAAAGTAGCTGGATCATGCTTTATTTCGGCTCAAAGTGCCCAGTGATCTTGGGCATCACAATGCTGGAGGTTACATTAGCAATGCTAGGCATTGCCACCTCCTGAACAACCATATGTTCCTCCGCCATGTTCACTGGAAATTGAACAAGAGCCTAAATATTATTCGTGTCCCTTGCTTCCCTCATCCTCCTATGAAATGTTCTCTCAGGTTCGGGGTCAAAGCCTTGAAGTCGGTCCTGGCTTCTGACCCTGCACATTAAATCAATGTTTTTGAGATCAGAGAAACAATCGAGTAACGTTAGACTTGACGAAATAAACAATGAAAGCAAAAACTAGAAAATAGTCAATATTCAATTCCCGGCAACAACGCAAAAAACTTGTTGTTCCCAAACATACACGCAAGTATACGTAGTCGTACAAGTAATAAAATGATAAGTCAAGTATCGAATCCACAGAGACTTGTTTCAACTACCCACTAAAATCACCAAGATTATTATTCAGTCAAGACAAAATCAAGTTTAAGAATGTGATTATAGTAAATTATAATTCTAATTAATATCTAAATTATCAAGCAGTAAGTTGTTATGAATTCAGTAGAGACAAATATTCCAGGGTTGTCATCAATTCACCAATCCTATTGTGTTCTAATTAACTTTCCCTTTCATACAATTCACTCATGGTTGCTAATTAATTGATAATTTCTCTCACATCCTTCTCCCGTAACTTGCCTATTCAAAATAGATTAATGCCTATATTCTTATGAAATCAATCTATTAATAACACATTAAGATTATGATATTTAATTAAGCATGGTTACTAGGTATATTTCTATCATAACCACAAATCCCTCCCCCCCCCCCCCAGAGTTAAGATCGTGCTCTATTTAATTCTTCTCTAATCGAAACACGACTTTCCCAAGCATATCATAGATAGTAAATATAAACTCATTGCTGGCCAGACAATTAAGCAATTAATCACAGAATTGAAGAAACAATCATATGTTAGTGAATTACAACCAATGTTAAGTCAACGTTAAACAACAATATTCATGGCGAAATAACAACCTCTAAATTATGGGTTTTTAGCCACTTATGATAATAGTAAACAATTTCATAAGTATGGATAATTGAAAATAATAAGAAAAAAAGAAGGAATCTGAGATGTTCTTGCTCCCGAATGTTTCTGATGTGTACATACCTTCAAAGTGTCGTTTCTCCTAAAAAAAAAAAAGTTTATTCTTGCTTTTATACGTGTTGGGTAGGTCTTGGACCAAAATGATCTTGTCCCGGGCAAAATTGGACAGGATTCACACCACCAGCGCCCAGCCCGATGCCAGAGCTATCCCTGGAACTATCCGTGGCACTGTTAATTTTGAGTATACTACCTGTGGCGCCACAGGTAGTGTAGGGCGCTTCCTGTAGCGCTGAAAATACCATTTTGTCTTTTTTATCTGCTTCGGCTCTACTCTCGAACCTTTCACCCCCAATTGCTCCCCGATCATTCTTACACATAAAACCACCTCAAATTTATGTAAGTTAAAACATTTTACATCCTAAACCGGCAAACAAAAGTAAAATATGAGGCGATATATATATATGCACACACTTTAAGCTAAGCATCAAAGATAAAAAAATAAAGAAAAAGGAGAAAAAAGAGTAAATTACCTACAAATGCTACAATGGGTAGGAAGGGTGATTAGTTTGATGGGTGCAAAAGAAATTGGATAGGCAAGAGTTTTGATTTTTATGAATAAAGCTATAAAACCCTCGAGAAACATTGCTCAAGTCATTGTATCTTATCGAAAAGGTCATCAAAAAAGTTCAAAAGTCTTTCCAAAGCCACACTCAAACAATTAAAAAAAATTATAAACAACGCGATAGTGAACGGCGAGCAACGAAGGCATATAAGAAACAAAGTATTTCTTTGACTAAATCATAGCCTCAACAAAAGACTAGAAAGTCACCGGACAATAACAAATGGAACAACGATACAAAAATTCTCCGGTCAAGAGGTTTTCCAACCGTGGCAAGGAACAAAAATTAAATTTGTAGAAGCAATTGTTTCAACAAAAATTAAGGACATCAAGTAATTTAAAGATAGGATAATGTAGTGAAGCCATTAACATATTAAAGCTAAGTCCTTTGAAAGCGTGACCAGAGAAAGTAATTTATAAGGTTGCCGGAGTTTTTTTTAAGGATACTGCTTCAACCACGGTAATGCTAGAGAAACAACCATATATCGGGGAGGCATGATGAAACACATAAAAGAGACGTAGTTACAGGTGTATAGGGTAAGATATGTTATACCAAGTGACCTCTTCAAAGAATGACACGTGGAACCGGTAGTAATTATCGTGTTTGGTACCCTGGGGAGTGAGAATCATAAAGAATCAATTAATACCTTATACGCCCATTGACATTAATGGAGAATTTTCTACGGAGTTAAGGTCACTCTTCGTTAAAAGGAATTTGTCATTTATGCTCATCGTAACATCTTTATCAAATGCCCTCATAATTGACATTAAAGAAGAGCACGATCCTAGGACCTCATTCCCTACAAGTAGATATAAATAGTGAGCTTGGTTATCATTGTAGGGAGAGGAATTATCTCCCAAACTAATACTACAATCTACTCAAAGCTCTATAAAATTTTCTTACTTTCCGTTCTTATTACTATTCTTATTATTGTTGCGCCCAAAGGCTTCGCTATCAGAATTCTTATATATGTCATTTAGTCTTCATATTAAGGACAAGTATGATATATTTCTTCAGTTAACATATTATAGGTTAACAATTTGACGCCCACCGTGGGGCCTAGACAACCATAATTAAGTTTATCTTTGCCTTTTTCAATAATGTGTTTTGATTATTTTATCATAGAAAAAATTATAAAAAATGGAAGATAACTGTGTCAATAACACCCACAATACTGAGGTTCAAAGAGATCAGCCTCATTTTCAGGATTCAATCGGTAACACCCACAATGAGGGGAACGATGACACGCTAGTACATGACAGGTGATATCCTCGACAAGTTCGGGAGGCAACTCCCGATGACGCTGAAGAGGAGCACGTTGTCGATGCGGTGAAGGTCCTCCAAGAGGAGAAAGTGATTATTCTAGGCCACCTCACGCGGCAGGATCAGGTTATGACGTAGTTGAAACAGGCATATTCTAGTTCTTCCAATAACACAAAAAGGCAAGATCATGTTCTCCCCGGTGCTCCCTCAAATCATGCAATACGGAGAGTTGATAACAATACCCCGAGGGGAGACATTGGTTCCGATGGAGCTGGGGGAAGAAGATCCAACCCCAATAACGAAAACGACCCCTTCAAAAATAAATTTTTACGGTTTATGAGAGAGGTTCATAAAGGACTGGACTCAAAAAAGTATACTTAGTTGCCTTATAAATCGAGCGCAACACCAGAATTAATCCCGATGCAATTTAAAATGCCCAACGTACCAAATTACGATGGAACTTCTGACCCACACGAGCATATTACCACCTATACAATGGTGGTAAAGGGGAATGATTTCGCTCCTCATGAGATTGAGTCCGTTTGCTGAAATTTTTTGGAGAAACTCTCACGAGGGGAGTCTTGACGTGTGTATACGGTAGAAATAGACGGTTTGATTTTATGATCATCAATGCGCTTTGAGGGTTTTCAGTGATCGACTTAGAGGGTTCTCAATGATCAACTTCTAGGTAGTGTAAGTAACGACCGGCCTCGAGGAAACATTAGTGGTCTCAATGGATCAATGTGAAGTTCCCAAGGCACATAAATAGAGCTGACACAGTCTAGTGGACTAGTCCAAAAATGAATAAAGTGATTAAATGGTTGTACCATCCTCATATCTTTGTAATTAATGCATTTGTACTATGTTGGGATTCCCCCTCATATATAAAGGGGTTCCTTGTAATTTTGTAGACATTTGATACTCCACATTAATACACAAGAACATTCTCTATATTCTCTAACATATTCTCTTGATTTTATTACTTCTGTTTGTTGCTTATATTCATTATGTTCTATTTATTTTTCGTCATTTATTGCTTATCGTTTATCATAAAGATTCGTCATCGTAGCTCTCAAAACTGTTTGTCCCCCTCGATCGCTCTAAGACGGTCACCCAACTCGACCCGATGCCTTATATACGACAGCTCGAGGCCCCGATCTCCAGCTATTTGGTTCGATTATTATATCGTCTCTAAGCTATAATCTTGATTTCTATCCTTTTACTTAGTATCCATTACATAACAACTAGTATAAAAATAGATCACGTATTTTTAGAGCCGCACAATCAAATTTAATTTTTATTACCATTTTCATGGTATACAGTTTAGCGCCCACCGTGGGGTTAAAAATAATAGTGATTATTTTCTTGTAGGTTCACTCCATAACGCAAGTTATTTTCACACTTTTTATTGTCCAAGATCTTCGATTTCACGTCAAAATGCCTAACTCAGTAAATGGATGTGAAAACAACGGTCTTGAGAACCATGGAGAGAATGGTATAGTCGTTCCAGGTATTGGTGCACCACCACTAAACCCTGAAGGCGGGCCAGAGCCTATCGCCATAGATGTGGTCTCACGCGATGCCCAGCACGTCGATATAATCTCCCGTACTAATAAGAGCGTACACCAAGGAGACTAACAAGAAGCTCAAAAAACCCCAGCTAGGGAAGAATAGGAAGTTATCCTTCACGTTATTTTTGAAATGTTACAGGCACAATAGTTGGCGATGGCTTAGCTACAAAGTCACCAGAAAAATCCCAGCACGGTAGCACCGGGAACGACTTCCCCAACCGAATAGGTACCGAAAAGATCAAACAACAACAGGTCAGCAACCGACCCCACCCTCGTAAAGATGCTCAAGGACCTCACAAAGAGGATCGAGTCAGGCAAGAAAAAGATAGAAGCCAAGATAAGAAGGTAGTGACCTGAAATTCTAGGGTCAACTGAATTCCGGGCATACTCCCTGTCCTGATGGGTGTAGATTTGAAAAAGTTTTTACAAAAGCCATTCCCGCATGAAGCTGCTCTGAAACCTATTCCAAAGAAGCTAAGAATGCCCAACCTTCCGAAGTATAATGGAACCTCAGGCCCAAATGAGCACGTCACCGCTTACACTTGTGCAGTGAAGGCTAACGACCTGAGGGACGATGAGGTCGAATCCGTCCTGCTTAAAAAGTTTGGGCAGACACTCTCGCAAGCGCCCATGATTTGGTATCAGGACATAATTCCTAACTCTATAGATTCATTTACCATGTTGGCAGATTTTTTCATAAAGGCACATGCCGGTGCCATCAAGGTAGATACAAGGAAATTCGATGTTTTCAAAATCTAACAAAGGGATAACGAGATGCTGCGAGAGTTCGTATCTCACTTTTAGATGGAACAAATAGAACTACCAATGATCTCTGATGGCTGGGCGGTGTAGGCCTTCACCCAAGGTTTGAACGAGCGAAGCTTGGTTGCTTCAAAGAAACTGAAGTAGAACCTAGTCGAGTATCCTGCCGTGAGCTGGTCGGACGTACACAACTGATACCAGTCAAAGATCATTGTTGAAGACAACCAATTAAGAGCCCCCTCGGGCACGGTATATCCCTTCAGGTTTTCGGCAAAGGAGCCAAAGCTAAACAGGGAAAGTGACCAACCATATACTGAAGATAGAAGTAACACCTCGAGGTGAAACATACCCTGCAATGATCGAAGACCGAGGTCAGAATCCTCTGGGACTTGTTAGTAGAGCTAGGTTCGATAGGCACACATGGTCGATGGAGGCACCTCGCTTGTTATAATACAACTTCAATGTCGATGTATCAGACATCATGTTTGCCACCAGAAAAATCAGAGACACAGGTGGTCTAGGCCTATACAATCAGATCCTTCGCAAGGAAATCATAACTTAGTGTGTGAATTTCAGAACACGCACGGTCACAGAACTAAAGATTGCCGAAAAATCCGAGAAGTAGTGGCCCTATTACTCAGCAAAGGTTACCTTCGGGAATTCCTCAGGGACCGAGCCAAAAACCAGTTTCGAGAAAGATAGGCGACCAAAAAGAACAAAGCAGATGAGCCACATCATACCATCCATACAATCTTTTAAGGTGTCGGCGCCCTGTAGGAACCCGCAGTCAAGAGAACAAAAATATCTCTTGCCACAGAAAAGCAAATTCGAGGCTATATGTCATACCCATAACGACGCACTTGTAACTTCTTTTCTTGTGAATACATTTCAAATTAAACATGTACTTGTGGATCCAGGTAGCTCGGCCAATATTATCATGTCAAGAGTGACAGAGAAGCTCAGACTGCTTAACAAAACTATGCTCGCCTCTTTAATTCCTCAACAGATTCAACATGGCAAGCAAAACAACGAAAGGGGAAACCAACCTACCAGTCAATATGGTCGGCACAACCTAAGACACTAATATCTCCACCATCAAAGAGACTGAAAGATAAACAACTAGTGAAATAGCAACCACGAGACATGTTCTCGATTGTACCTGAATAACAAATAAAGGACTGTACCGTGTCCTCAGAGAAAATACTGAAGGCCTACCGAGGCTCAAAGCACCATCGCCACTAAGGTATAATCATATTCCTTTTAATTAACACCTCACACTAGCCTTTATGCAGGTGTCCAACTGAGACAATCGAGGCGCTAATCCAGCTTGAAGACCTTAAGGTTTTAAAGCACACGTTGTAGTCTTTTCCTTCGACAGGGTTTTTATCCTAAAAAGGGTTTTAATGGCAAAGTTTTTAATGAGGCAACATCTATACGCTGCTAAGGAAAACTCTAAAAATAGTCAAGGCTTCTTTTGAAATCAACTTCGAATATTGGGGGGCATCCCTCTGGAAGGTCATTTACTCAGAGAAGTCAAGATGCGCTGAATGGGGTCTCGATAGGAAAACATTGTACCGAGCCAAACGGTTAAACAAATTGTGCCCATATAGAATCACTGAATACTTAACAACAAAGACATGTGTGCTTGTACCAAGTAATCAAATAATACTTTCCAAAAGAATTTTGTTTTTCAAAGAAGCTCGGTATTTTTGTAAAATGGCTCATTAGTAAAAAAAGGTCCCGAACACTCAGGGACTGGCATCAACAACTCAAAATAATGCGAACCCCGGGTCGGAGCTTCAAACTTGATGTAAGGCCCCGTAAAATATTTTGTGCTCAAAACCTAGTAGCTCGTAGTGTCAAGTTCCGATTATGTGTTGGGCACCGCGGTTCAGACCCTTTAACACTAATCTAAGCATTTAAAAATCAAAGAATCAAGTTTTTCAAAAAGTGCTATTTTGCGGTCCAGAATGCGATCGCAAATCTAGTACGTGGACCACATTTCTATCGCAGATTGAATTAGTGGTTTGGTTAAAATTGAAGTCAAAATACGGTCCATTATGCGATCACATAACTAATATGCGGACTGCATTTCCATCGCAAAGTGAGTCAATGTGTTAGTCAAATTTAGGGTAAAAAATGCAGTGCTTTGTGCGACCGCAAATCGGGTATGTGGATCGCATTTCCGCCGCAGACCCAAACAGTAGGATTGGATTTTTGGAGCACTTTTGCGGTCCAATCTGCGGACCGTATTTCATCTCTGCGATCGCAAAATACGACCGCACACCTGACTCGGACTCCTAATTTTCTAAATTTTAAACCCGACCCCTTTTTTAATAAAACACCCCAATCCCTCATTTTAACAACTTTTATGAACAAAATAAGAGAGAGGGAAGAGAGGGTCTTGAGAGAGAAATTCATCTTCCTCAAATTGATTCTTCAAAACTATCCGGGCCGGAAAATTTCAAATTAATAGTCTTCATCCCCATTCTTGCAGGTAAAATCCCTAACCCATTTTCATCAATTTTCAGGTTTAATCTAGGGGGACTCATGCATTGATTCTTGAAAATGGAGGTTGAAAACATACATGCATGCCTTTTAAAACCTAAAATCTAGTAGGAGGAATTGGGTAGTAGTAAAGAATTGTACAAAGAAGGATTGATAACCTAAATAGGTTCGGGCAGTAATTGCGATCTTTAATCCTATGATATATGTGTTAACTTGTGCACTAGATTGACGTTGCTAGACTATTTGGTGAATTGAAAGTACAAGTTAAAAGGGAATTCGGCTCCAGGTATGTATGGCTAACTTTGACCTTTGTAAAATCACCTTGTTTGGTGTACGAATATTTGCTATGTGATATCTACGTGGATTATTTGTGAAATTCTTGTGATTTGTATGATTTGAGTGTTCGTGGTTAAGTCTACCGATATAATGGTATAAGTAATTTGCAGTAAACCAAATGTGTGATTGTGAAAGCGTTATGTGGAAAAAACTGAGAAACAAATGACGGAAGGAAATCGTAAATGATGCAACTGGAGCAATTGTGGTAATAACATATATGGCTTGTCGTGGGCAATTATCGTTGTGACATAAAACGCATATGAGTTGTTGAATATGATGGAAATAGTATTGATGGTTATGCAAATTCTTTGTTAATTTTTGTTGTCATTCCTTGAGAACTGTTGTTGTTGTTCTTGAGAATTGTTGTTGTTGTTCTTTGTATATTGTTGTTGTTGTTGTGTTGTTTGTGAATTGTGATTGTTCGGTGGGATCATGTTGCGTGCCACAACATGAAGTAATAAGGTGTGGGTTATGGTTATAAGGGTGGCCGAGGTAATAAGGTGGTCGAGATAATAAAGGTGGAAAGTGATCGAAATAACTATTGAAATGGAAATATGAGAAAGTTGTGAAATCATTGATGTGAAAAATGTTGAAGGGGAAAAGTGGAGATTGAAAACTTGTTTGGCTTGATTGTTTCCTTTCATGTGTATTTGATTTTTGATTCCATTACTACTTGTTACTTGTGTATTGTTTGAGTTTACTTAGGGCTAAGTTTGTTCATACATACCAGTGCAATTCAATGTAATGACGTCCCTTTTGCCGGGGGCGCTACATTCATATTATAATTGTAGATAGATCCATACCAGGTACTCTAGTCCACCGACCGTAGCTCCCTTTCACTCCCGTCAGGTGAATTGGTGAGCCGCTTTCCTCTCGAGGCCTTGCGTGGCTCATGCCGCTTTTATTCGAAGTCCTGTTTTAATATTTTTGTAAGGTATAGCAAGATCCTTGTTACCGGCAAGTATGGTATTATCCTTTTGTATCCTTAGAGGCTCCGTAGACAGTAAATATGGGTTATGAAGTTATGCAAATATGTATTTTGTATGTTGGGCGATATAAGTTGTAAATCTCATTAAGTAACCATGTATGTTATGTATGTCTTTCAAAAGGTGTTTTTAATTATAAATGGCTAATTCCTTGATTAATGAGCAATGAACATATGGGGTAACACGTGTGATTGGAAATGCACCCAGGTCCGCTTGACTGGGGCTACCCGATCGGGCGCTGGTCATGTCCCTCGGTTTGGGGCGTGACACTCTTGTAAGCCCTCAATAAGGCAACATTAAGATCACAAAACAACTCTAGAAGCAAAATGTCCCAAACAATCGAGGACTGGCATAGAAAACTTAAGGCCACATGACCTCCATGTTGAAAACCCCAAAATATAAGCCCTCGGTGAGGCAATACCAAGTTTACAAGTAATGGATCATGAGCCAAGAAACCCTCGATGACTCGGGGAATACAGCTAATCGCAACCCCAATTTCGCTTCTCACGAGATTGAGTCTGTTTTGCTAAATTTTTTTGGAGAAACTCAAACGAGGGGAGCCTTGACGTGTATGTTTGGTAGAAATTGACTGTTCGATTTTACAATCATCAAGGCATCAAGGGTTTTCAGTGATCGACTTTGATTGTTCTCAGTGATCGACTTCGAGGTAGTGTAAGTAATGACTGGCCTTGAGGCAATATAAATTATTCATCTCGGTGGATCAATGTGAAGTTCCCAAGGCACGTAAATAGAGCTGACAAAGTCTAGTGGACTAGTCCAAAAATGAATCAAGGCAATAAATGGCTGTACTAGCCATATATCTGTGTCATAAATGCATTTCTACTATGTTGGGATTCCCCCTCATATATAAATGGGATCATTGTTATTTTGTAGTCATCTGATACTTAACATTAATGCACAGGATCTTTCTCTATGCTCTCTAACATATTATCTTGATATCATTACTTCCATTTATTTCTTATATTCATTGTGTTCTATTTATTGTTCGTCATTTACCTCTTATCATTAATCATAAAGAGATGTCATCATAACTCTCATAATTGTTAGTCCTCCTTCGACTGCTCTAAGTCGGTCACCCAACTCGACCCGAGGCCTTATATATGACAGCTCAAGGCCCCAATCTCCAATTGTTTGGTTCGATTATCATATCATCTCTAAACTATAATCTTGATTTCTAACCTTGTACTTAGAATCCATTACATAGCATCTAGTATGAAAATAAATCACGTATTTTTAGAACCACACAATCAAATTTAACTCTTATTACAATTTTCATGGTAAAGAACGTGGCGTTCACTGTTGCCCGAGCATTCCATAGATTCATCTGAGATTCTCATGTATTCTTTTATTAAGGCTTATGATGGGACCAGAATGGTGTAGGCTTGAAAGGCTGCAATATTTAGAATTGCACAAGGAGAATCCGAGTTGCTGCGAGAATTCGTTACCTGGTTCCTAAAGGAGAGGATGTTGCTTCTCACAGTTCCTGACGAATGGGCGGCAGAAGCATTCATCCAGGGAATGAATCCGAGAAGTTTAGGTGCTTTCCGAAAACTGAAAGAAAGCTTGCGTGAGTTCCAATCAACTACTTGGGTGTAAGGCCCCATAAAATTTTATGCTTAAAACCTAGTAGCTCGTAGTGCCAAGGTCCGAATATGTGTTAGGAATGTGTAGAATTCTTTGTGGCGAGCTTTCTCGCTGCTGTTCGGACCCTTTTTACTGATTTTGCACTTAAAAACCAAAATAATCGATTTTACTAGAAAATTGTCATTCTGTGGTCCAAAATGTGATCGCAGATCAACGATGCGGACCGTATTTCTGCCGCAGAATGAAGAAGAAAAGTTATCAAAATTGATGTTGAAAATGCGGTCCATTATGTGGTCGCATAATTAATATGCGGACTGCATTTCTGCCACAGAGTGAAGTAGAAAGGTTGTCAAAATTGATGTCTAAAGTGCCTTCCCTTATGCGATTGCATAAATCAATATATGACCCAATAATCGTGGCATAAGTTCCTCAAGGATTTGTGGTGGTCAATTCTGCGGTCCAAAATGCGACCGCATAACAGGAATGCGGACCGCATTCCTATCGTAGACCCAGGCAGACCTTCAGGGTTTTCGGGCGCATTTTTGCGGTCCAATCTGCGGACCGCATTTCGATTTTGCGATCGCAGAATGCGACCGCAGATTTACTCGGGCTTCTATTTTTCTAAATTTTAAAACCTGACCCCTTTTTAATAAAACACCTCAACCCCCTCATTTTAACAATCTTGCTGAGCAAATTAAGAGAGAGGAAGAGAGGGTCTTGAGAGAGAAAGTTATCTTCTCCAAAATTTGATTCCTCAAAACCATCTGGGCCGAAAAATTTCAAGCTTATCTTCATACCCCCTTTCCTTACAGGTAAATTCCCTAACTTCTCCCATTTAATTTCAGGTTTAAACTAAGAGGGTGAGTCTCATGCATTAGTCCTTGAAATAATGGTTGAAACCTTTCATGCATGTCTATTAAAAACCTAAAATCTAGTATGAGGAATTGGGTAGGGGTGAAGGAGTATTCAAAGAGGGATTGATAACCTAAATGAGTTTGAGTAGCAGTTTTGAACTTCAATTCTAAGTTATGTGTATTAATGTGTGAACTATATTGACGTTGCTAGACTGCTTGGTGACTTGAGAATAGAAGTTAAAAAGGGAATTCGGCTCCAGGTATGTATGGCTAACTTTGATCCTTGTAAAATCGCCTCGTTTGATGTACGTATGATTGGTAGGTGATATCTACTTAAATTACTTATGAATTTCTTGTGATTTTTACATTGTGATTGTGTTATGTGGTTGTAATTGAGGAATAAATGACTAAAGGAAATTGTGACTAGTGCAACTGGAATAACTGTGGTAACAATATCTATGACTTGTTGTGGGCAATTACCAATGTGACATTAAACGTCTATGGGTTGTTGAATATGATGGAAATAGTATTGATGGTTATGGAAACACTTGTAATATTGTTGTTGTTAATTCTTAAGAAGTATTGTTGTTGACCTTTGTGAATTGTTTGTTGTTGTTGTTGTTTTGTTTATGGATTGAAACTGTACGGTGGGATCGGGTTGCGCGCCGCAACACGAAGTAATAAGGTGGGGGTTGTGGTGATAAGGGTGGCCATGGTAATAAGGGTGGATAGTGATCGAAATCCCTATTGAAACAAAATATGAGCAAATTGTGAAACTATTGAAATGAAATTGTGGAAGGGGAAAACAGGAGAGTTTGTAAACTTGTTTGGCTTGATTCTTCCTTCATATGTGTTTGGTTGCTGCATCCAGTACTGTTTCCTACTTATGTGTGGTTTGAGTTTACTTGGAACAAGTTTGTTCAAACATACCAGTACAAATCAAATGTACTGACATCCATTTTGCCGGGGGCGCTACATTCGTGTTGTGATTGTAAGTGGACCTATAGCAGGCACTCCAGTCCACCGGCTATAGCTCCTCATTACTTCCTGGCAGCTGAATTGGTGAGCCCCTTTCCTTTTGGGGCCCTGCGTGGCTCATGCCGCTTCTGTTCTTGTCTTTTAGGATCCTGTTTTGGTATTTATAAAAGGTATAGCCGGAGCCTTATTGCATGCAAGTATTGTATTATTCCTCTTTCATCTTTAGAGGCTTCCGTACACAGGCAATGTGGGTTAAGAACTTATGTAAATATGTATTATGTAAGTTGGGCGATGTAAGTTGTAAACCACACTAAAGATTATCTATGTATGTATGCTTTTGTAACAAGGTGTTCCAATTATAATTAGCTATTTCACTTGGTTAATAAGTAATGAAAAATGTGGGGTAACACGTGGGATAGGAAAGGCACCCAGGTCCTCTTGACTGGGGTTACTCAGTCAAGCCCGGTCATGTCGCTCAAATTTAGGGCGTGACATTGGGTGGACGTACACAACCAATATGATTCAAAAATATGGATCGAAGAAGATCAGGTTGGTTTTCTATCGACAACGAAGGGAAGAAGAAGAATAAAGTAAAACCAAAAGATGACTTCGACGCGATAGACGCTCTTCGAGGGGCCCGAATTTTCCCTACAAATGGACAGAAGGCCCCAATAGAGGTTTTTGGTTAGTAAATAGATTCACTGCCGACAGAAGGTCTGATCGCGGTTAGAACAATAGATCGTTGCAGGACAAGGAAGCTCCAAGAATGCGGGATCTTTCCTACCCCAGGCTGTTAGAATACAATTTCAATGTGAGCATAGTAGAATTGGTATCAACTATGAGAAACATCAAAAAGTACGGTTTCCAAACCGATGAGATCCGATCCTAGCCAGAGGGATCCCAACTTATGTTGTGAATACCACAGGACAAAAACACACCGGACTAGGGATTGCCGACATCTTCGAGAAGAAGTGGTGACGCTGTTGAAGAATTGACATATTAGAGAATTTGAGTGACCGGGCTAAGAACAATTACAACCGTAATCGGGACAATGTTTAACCCTCAAAAGTAGGGAAAGATCTGCGCACCAGATGATCAATATGATCTTTGGGGACAATGAGATAAACGGGGTCACCTTTTTGATAGTAAAAAAGTCGAAAGTGTCAATAACACATAGTAAGAGGCTTTAGGAAGCTACCGAAGACGATATCACTTCTATAGAGGAGGACACAGATGGATTTCTACTACCGTACATCGACGTACTGCTAATATCTTTAAATGTGCTACATCTTAATGTTAAATGTGTTCTAATAGATCAAGTAAGTTTGATTAATATCATACAATGGAGAGAATTATAGCAAGTAAACTGACCGGAAGCATTATTCAGGCCATAAAACTCCTCGGTGAAATCAACCTCGTGAGTAGGATAATTCGAAGGGAAATTTTGTTACCCACGGAGCCCGACAGAGTGATAAAAATAACTCTTTTTGAAGTGGTAGATGGTGATATGGGATATAATATTATCCTAGGAAGACCATGGTTGCATAAGATGAAAGATGTACCATCAACATATCATCAATTGCTAAAGTTTGCAATACCAGAAAGAGTTAAACAGATAATGGGTGACCAACCAGCACCAAGGGAGATGAATGCAATTTCGGTCTCCAGTAGCAAAGTGAAAGGACAAGCGTCATAGAAATTACAGGAACCGGTGCCCGCTCCCAAATTGAATAAAGTTAGCCTGGGGATAAAGGATTCAGATCTTATCAGGTGCCGAGATATTTCGAGGTTCCGAAAGAGACGGACGCAGTAAAATCCACAACAGAAGAACTAGATCAAGTTGCATTGTTCGAAGAGTTCTTAGAAAGGAAATTCGACTTGGGGAAAGGACTACACCTCGAGCTTAGGTATGGCTTTATTTAATTTCTGAAATCTAATGTTGATTGTTTTCATTGGTCGCATGCATATATGGCAGGAATCCAGACGGAGGTAGCCATACACAAGTATAGTATATGTTTATATCCAATTTTTTTCTTTATATTTTTAATATGCATAATACTTTCAAAATAGAATATATATGAATATTTAAGCATGCACAATGTTTTTATAAATTTTTCAAAATTTTAGGGATTTAAATTGATTTATTTCCCTCATTTTCTTCATAAAATCCCTAATAATTATTTTCCGAATCATTGCTATTGTAATTTACTTATTTGATTTCTATGTTTATGCTAAAATATGGTTAATATATTTTTTATGCATTTTTATAACTGCATTTGGTATTTTAAAGATAAATTACATATAATTGTAGTATTAGCTCATCTATTGTATAATTACATTTTAAATGTGTAAATTGGCCTCCTATATTTTTAAAATGTTAAATATATTTTTAAAATCATTTTGGTACATAATATCATTTTTTAATTTTTTTAATTATTTATTATAAATTATATAGGAAAAAGTGGCTATAATTGAAATTTCTATTATAGCCTCAACTGGACTCAACCCCAGCCCAATTTCATATCTAATTACCCGACCCAGACCCTATATCCATTCACCCGACCCAGAATCCATTAAATCATTATCGTTGATCTCCTAGATCAACGGTCCATATCGTTTTCCTCCTTTTTTAATTCCTCACACCCCCTAACCCTAACCTTTCCCTACAGCCCGCCGGCCTCATCTCCTCTCTTCTCTCAACCTAACCCTAACACATTTTCAACCACCTCCCTTCTCCGGTCTTCTCCGGTGACCACCCTTCAACCCCAAGCCTCCAATGGCCCTTCCATTGCCTCGCTCATCTTCTCTAAGGCCTTTAAGGGCCATGGGCCATGCCGAGTTGTATCTAAGGTTACTGTTTTGGCTGTTCATGGCTTCTGCGGTGTGATTTTGGGCAAAGTTACACTATATTTGTTACAATCTTTGAAGTTCTAAGAAGGTTCTTCCATTTCTATTTGGGTTTCTTTTGAAACCCTAATTTTCATTTGCAACTCCTAGATCTGGCTATTTTTAGACAATTCGAGTCTATTCCTTCTATGTTTTACACTGTTCTCGAACCTGTTTTGCAAAAAACATCGATTTCAAGTTGTTTTACTTTATTTTAAGGTTAGGGTTTTTCGAAGCTTCTTCTACACTATGTTGAAATCGATTCTTCATGTTTTATCTTCTATTCTTTGCATATCACGAACGATATTATGCTTTCACTCCTTTTCAACTCATCTTTGTCGAAAACCCTAACTTCTATCACGCTCCAAACTCGAGGGACATGACCGGCGCTCGACCGGGTACCCCCGGTCAAGCGGACCTGGGTGCCTTTCCTAACCCATGAGCCACCCCTTGTTTTCCTTATTCGGTATTCCAAGAACTAGCCATATAATTAATTTTTAGATCACCCTTTTTCAAAACATACATACATAATAATTAGTGAAATTACCAATTCGTTGTCCAACAAAAGAAACATGAA
>MU762208.1:163200-174964 GCA_026770625.1 Nicotiana glauca | reverse complement strand
CCCCCATAAACTTACTCTTAAGCTCTCTACAAGGGTTTCGAAGAAGATTAACATCCCGAGTACGAAATCAAGAAGCGATAAAATTAGAACGATCCCTACAACGTAAGTATCGCTATATCGTCTCTCTTTTTCTTTGTAGTTTGAGTTTTGGAAGGTACTTCATTGTTAAGAAATACCTAGTTTCTGTATTTAAGCTTTAAATATCAAGGAAGGTTGATAAATTCATTTTCTAATAGTTAGAACTCATGGGATGGTAATCAGATGCCGTGAGTTTGATTTATTTTACTTTTAGTGGGCTGTTTTAAAGTCCACTCGTGTTGGCATTTGTTGCTTATGTTTTATGGAGTTTCGGAGGAGAAATTGTATGGAGAAACACCTTATAATAACTTAATGGTGGGCTGGTCATTTGTCGTTACATGTTTTAGGTTGTTTGACACCACTTTGGTTCGTTTTACGTATGAAGTGATTAGGGTGTGTGGGTTGTTTTGTAGTATATTGTGATAGAGATAATATAGGAAAATAATGCATGCATATTGTTATTGTTCTGTTCTTATTATTGTTGGTATACGGTATTGAAGGAGGGCCTTGTTATAGGGGAGATACTGCTCAAAGTTACGTAAACAAGCTATTAGTTTAAGTTGCGGACTTATCCTTTACCCATCACTAATTTTGAATCTCCTTATGTTGTGGTAGATTGAGTTGAGTTATTTGAAAAATTGCTTGGAAGGTATTAAGGACTCAACAGAATTAAGGTATGTTAAGGCTAAACCTTTCTTTCATTTTGGCATGATCCAGTAACTACATGTGTTTGATAACAAGACATAAAAAGAAGTTCATATTCCTAAATTTATGTACAATGTCCTAGTCTCATAAGTTACATCATTCTCCTTATCGCGACTTCATATTTAGTTTAGTTTTGTCTTCTTTCAGCCAAGAGAACAAATTTTCTCTCTCTCTCTCTCTCTCTCTCTCTCTCTCTCTCTCTCTATAAATATTACAATATATTCACCACCATCGAGCTATAGTCGACGGGCAAGCCCTTATTAGGAAACCTCTGATCAGATGGTAAGTTATATACCGATCCTATTGTGACTGAGCGCCTATGAGCGAGCCTAGAATTGCCGAGATACAGGGCCTAGTATGGCCGAACACCTATGAGCGAGCATACTACGACAGAGTAATTACACATACCGAACCTGATAGGGCCAGACAACTATTTTACTTACTATATTGAGAGAATGAGTCAATATCAACACGTAAGCATATCTTCAATTATATTTAACTCCCAGGTTACCTTTAGTTATTATATTATCAGTTCAGTTTCAACTTTCAGTTATTTTGTTGCCTTACATACTCGGTAGATTATTTCGTACTAACGTCCCTTTTGCTGGGGACACTATATTTCATGCCTGCAGGTCCTGATAGACAGCTAGATAGATCTTCCTAGTAGACAAAGTCAAACATCAGCTTGGTTGATAAGCTCTACTCATCGGAGTTTCCAAGTCTATACCTTGGAGTCCATTTTATATATATACAGGTTTGATGGGTAGGTCGAGGCCCTGTCCCGACCATGATACAGTTCAGTTATACCTAGAGGCGTGTAGATGAGTCCTGTACATTTTTATATATCAGTATTGTGGCTTTACCAACCCTATGTAGATATTTAGTTTGGTATTGCTGGTTGTAGACGTTATTTTCAGATGATTCAGAATATGGCCTCATCGGCCTAAGTTGAGGGTTACCCCTCCAGAGTTCATAGTTACAGAGTGGTACGCTCGGGCCGAGTATGACACCGGGTGTTGGCCATGCCTCTTTAGGTTTAGGGCGTGAAAAACTAGGTATCAGAGCAGTTCTATCCTAGGGAGTCTAAAATCCATGTCTAGTAGAGTCTTGTTTATGGGTGTGTTGCGTACCACACTTACAAGCAGGAGGCTACAGGGCATTTAGGACTTTCACTCTTTCTTCTTACTCTAGATCATGTGGTAGAGCTCAGTTGTAAGATTCAAACTCCTAACTTTTATTTTACTCGTAAAACAATGATACCTACATCCAGAAAGACAGTTGGTAAGAGATTAAATGTGGATGTAGAAGGTTGAGTAAGAAGAACCCGATTTCGCATCATGCTTACGATGAGTAAATTTGAGATCTTCATCGGATCGTGTGTGTACTAAGACATATAAACTTCTTGATAAGGAACCCTAAGACATGAATATCTATTCACATATATGGTAAAAAGCAATAAGAGAATCATAAGCTAGACATAACTTTCAACAAGTAAAGAAGCATGGTGAAAAAGGGTACGTGGTACCCAGTTAGTGAAGATTATCAATATTTGCAATTCTGACAGAGAAATATATGCATTCTGAGTTACTTTCCACAGTAATAGAGACATATACAATTGGCCACTCCCATCTTAGTTATGCTCTATGGGAGCTAACATTTATTGCTTAAGAGAAAGACGGGACATTAGGATCTAGTTAGGGTTAGAGTAACCCAAAATGGTGGATGGATTGTTATCATTAGCTAAATTTTTTGAAGGATAATGAAAACATGGTAATAGATATCCTTGTGAGATACCCAGATGGTGCACTCTAGAATAGAACAGTCAGATATGAATACTAGAATGTTCAGAAATTTCAGAAGACAGGCAGTGGAATCCTAGAAGGGATAAATATTTACCTTAGTATGGCTTCTGTCCCTAGTCAAGAGAGAATGTTAGGCGACCCGAAGAGCTAGTAGATGGAGCAAGGGGAGATAAAAGCAAAAGAATATTTTTGTTGAAGTTTTTAGAATAAGGTAATAAACAAAGATATTAGCAGGAAAATTAGAAGAGAGTAAATGAATATTTTGAAGTAAGATGTGATAAATTGGTGATAACGGTAATTCAAAATAGGACAGGATGACAGAGTCTATAGTCAAGTGAAGGAAAAGACAACAGGTGACATGCCTTGAGACCATAAAGAGTATAAGCCATAATGTCATATCCTTATTTCAAGAAATGATTCAGAGACTCCAGCATGATTAC
Organism: Nicotiana glauca; assembly: GCA_026770625.1. Lineage (NCBI taxonomy): Eukaryota > Viridiplantae > Streptophyta > Magnoliopsida > Solanales > Solanaceae > Nicotiana > Nicotiana glauca. The sequence continues at coordinate 171,939 of MU762208.1, read as the reverse complement.
TAAAAGGCTAACTTAGACCTCCAGAGTAATAAAAATTAGTATGGGCTAGTAAACAAGAGAAAAAATTCGAACATGGTTTAGGGACAAAAGGATTCGATAATAGTCGGCATTGTAATAATTTCAGAAATCATGTTTCGAAAGTGATAGAATGGACAACGGAAGAATAACCTTTGAAGTTCATTCAGGAAGACGCCTCCCTAAATCAAGCAATGTGAGAAGAGTTATGCTTAAGGGACTAAGTGTGCCAGTTAGACTAGTTGTCACCCTCGGGCATAAGAAATTCAGTTATCCTTGGTATAGAAGTGTTATCGCAAGGTGAGTAAGAGTCAGTTAAGATGTGAAAAAGGTGCAAAAGATGAAGAGTTAACTATGGACTAGTAAAGGAAGAATGCGGTAAAAAGGCGAAAGGGGTGAGATTGCATTTATTCAGATCCTACAATTATGTTATGACTCCAGAACATTATACAAGCACGATGGCAAGGAGATGCAGTAAGGCTTCCCTCCTAGGATGTTATTGATAAATAAGTGCAAATGAACACTTTATACATAAGGAGCTAGTGCGAGAGATAAGTTAAGACAAAGGAAACAACACAAGAGAGATTATGCAGAATATAGATATGAGAATGGACCAATGAGTAGTTAGTAGTTGATTCAGTAAGAGCTTAGTTATGGTTAGACAAGAGGTCTCAGATAAATCAGTAGATCATGCAAGATAAACATAGTGAAACCCAACATAAGAAATTTAGTCTCGCAGATACGACATCGTAGTCCTTGAGAAATATTTAGATAGGAGTTTGAGTAGTAAAAGGTACCGTATATGTGTTACGGAAATGAAAGAGAGTGCCATTAGGGAGACAATCAAAATTTTAGTTCAAAAGTAACCCTACGAGCATAAGGGCGCAGATATAATTAACTAAGGATAATTATTGGCGAGTAAATACATCAAACATTTCGTTGGGTATACGATGTGAAAATCTCCCAACTTTACAAAAGTCAAAGGGTCTTCCCTAAGTGCTACAACTAAAGACTAGTTGTGCAAATAAGGAAGAAGGCTTCAACACAAGCATAGTGACCTAAAAAAGGAATGATCTTGTAACAACAGTATCACTGTGACATTGTATGCACTCCATATGAGTTGCACGAAATTCTAATAGGTATGGGCACTAAGATAAGGCAAGTATTCATGAAACAAGTGGCAGTACGACTATGGAAGTAATTGCTTACTTTTAAAGAAAGATAAGAAGGCACTAAAAGAATTATTGGATCTACGACCCAGAATTACGTTATGAGCGCACTCAAGATTTAGGAGTACTATCAATACAACATATATGTTTACATTCATACAGTTATGGGAGACTTCGGTATAGGTTAAAAGAAAGAATTTAGTCCACGTTACAAACAAGGGCTTGAATTGTTAGAAGGTTATATCATGGATGTTCCATAGCATCTACAAAAGTTTAAAGTAATTACTAATACCCTGAGCTGCAGAGCGGAAGATAGCTTAAACCTATATAAAGGCTGAGAAAGAAGAGGAATCTAATGAGTTAATCAGCTAAGTAAATCAACAGTCTGATTACTAGACCAAGATAATCATAGAAATTATGATCGAGAACATTGCAGAATCGCCCTTAATATCAGAGGTACAAGAGAGATAACACAACAACCATATTCTATAACGGCTCTGTGATAAATCTAGTTAGAAAAGTACCAGCCTCATAAGGAGTAAGTATGAAGCTTCCACCGAATTGTTTATGCACTAGAGATGCAAGTATTATAGTAGAGCTTCAAGTTGTGGATGTAAATTCCACCTAAGTGAAAGGGTGGTTATGAAAGATATAGAAAATACGATGTGGGATTTAAAGTTCAGTAAGGTAAAGGTGAAGAAGGTACAATATATACTCAAGTGCAGAAGGATGTGAATAGTCCAGATTTCAGATAGAGGGCTAGAAGCACCGTGATTCAATATCCACAGGTAATAGTGGTATCTTTAGTGGCATATCTTCCAGCCTATGGTTTCTAGGTACAGAGAGGTCTAGTTAAGAGAGTAAAGAAGAGTTAGAGACGATATGATGTCTCCCTTGAGGTTCCAGAATAACATGAGGAAATCTATGGTTCTAGCAAGTTAAAGGAAGGTTGCGAGTAATATAAATAAATATGTGTAGGTCGCAAGCTAAAGTATGATAGAGTGAATAGGTTTTATGTAGACGGGAATAAGGATAAGAAAATGTGAGTGAGAAGGTGACGAGAATAAGTAAGTCATCGGGATTAAACCCATCAAAACAAGAGAGCTGATGGTTTCTGTAAATTATAAAAATCTTAGTATAGCTTGAATGAACTCAGAGGAGTTTAAGACTATGGGCATTTAAAAGAGATGGAATGCCGCCCTGGTAAGAGAATAAGGGTGTATTTATGATAAATGTTAAGAGGATGACATTTAGGCTTTTATTTGAGTAATTATTCAAAGAGAAAGGATTTCATGAATTGTATAAGATTAGAATACCCCATAAGATGAATCACGTTGGGATGCGATGAAATACAATTATTGAAGTATAGTATCGTCCCTAGGTGGATCAGAAAAATAACTCCAGATGTTCCCCTATGAGATGTGAGCCCTAGTGACAATATATTACGTAAGAGGTTTCAAGTTATTAGTGGTAGATTATAGATCGACATTAAGGTGAATCAACAATAGATGGATAAAAGTTCGAAAGTATGAGATGAGATTTGGTTGTCATTCTTAAGATGAATAGTAATGAGGAAGCATTAAAAGACTTATATTTATACATATAGGATAAGCAGCGAGAGAGTAACTTGGTGTTTGGCAGAAGACCTCAATAATAATGAATCGAAGTAAGTGTTATGGTATAGTATGAACTACCTAGATGCAGTAATGCCTTGAGGATAGATATCTGAGTCTATAAAATAAGATATAACAATAGTCGTAAGTTCGACAAAGTACCAAGCGAAGGAATTCAGTACACATGTATATGCCTAAAGGGAAAACTTGCCATATTTCTGTATATATTCATAAAGTGAGGCCTAGAAATTGGCTAAATGCCAGAGAAAGTAGGAGAGAAGAGTTGCATAGCCACTCGTACAAGGACAGAGTCATACAATCTGCATGACTGAAGGTAGCAACAATTACGAGATTGAAAAAATATCGACAACATGTCATGGTATGAGAAAGAGGCCTAAAGGGGGAATGCCTTGGCCTTTGGATTTATTCGTAGAAAGGTGGCCTAGAGGGAAAGGACAATATTAAGGTATTCGTAAAAGCTATAAGTTATGAGATTGATACGCGCATCAGTCAACATTCAAGGACGAATGTTCCAAAGGGGGTAATGATGTTACACCCCATGTTTTCATACGTGAGAGTACATCGTAAGTTAACTGATGTAAGCTCAGAAATGACATCATATTTAAAAGTACTTAAAGTAAGTTAATCATGTTACCGTAGAGGTTACACGTATTTAAGATCACAAATACCTAGTACAAAGAGGGTTTGAAGGATTAAAAGCTAAACGAATTGAAAAAAATAAGTTTCGTACTTTTTGGGTGATACTAGGGTGCTTAACATTACAAGGAGATTATGTTATGAGTTATTTTAGTCGTATGATAGTCGTGTGTTATGTTTTGGAGTCAAGCGACTTGTGTTATCTTTCTCTTAATTTTTTTATAGAACACGACCAGAGAAACCCCATAAACTTACTCTTAATCTCTCTACAAAGGTTTCCAAGAAGATTAATATCCCGGGTACGAAATCAAGAAGTGATAAAATTAGAATAATCCCTACAACGTAAGTATCGCTATATCGCCTCTCTTTTTCTTTGTAGTTTGAGTTTTGAAAGGTACTTTATTGTTAAGAAAATGCCTACTTTCTGTATTTATGCTTTTAAATATCAAGGAAGGTTGATAAATTCATTTCCTAATAGTTAGAACTCACGGTACAGTGATCAGAAGTCGTGAGTTCGATTTATTTCACTTTTAGTGGGCTATTGTGTAGTCCACTCGTGTTGGCCTCTTGTGCTGATGTTTTATGGAGTTTTGGAGGAGAAAAGGTGTAAAGAAACACCACATAATGACGTAATGGTGCACTGGTCATTCGCCATTACATTTTTTAGATTGTATGACACTACTTTGGTTGTCGTTTCATTTATGAAGTGATTAGGATGTGTGGACTGCTTTGTAGAATATTGTGATGGAGATAAGGTTGGGAAATGATGCATACATGTTGTTATTGTTTTTTTCTTATTGTTGTTAGTATATAGTATTGGAGGAGGGCCTTGTTATAGGGGACATGCTACCCAATTAACTTAAATGAGCTACTAGTTTAAGTTGCGAACTTAGCCTTTAGCCAACACTGATTTTGAATCTCCTTATGATGTGGTAGATTGAGTTGAGTTATTTGAAGAATTTCTTGGAAGGTATTAAGGACTCAACAGAGTTAATGTATGTTAAGGATAAGACTTTCTTTCATTTTGGCATGATCTAGTAACTACATGTGTTTGATCACGAGTCATAAAGAGAAGTTCATATTCCTGAATTTATGTACAATGTCATAGTCTCATAAGTTACAGCATTCTCCCTTATCGGGACTTCATATTCAGTATAGTTTTGTTTTATTTCAGCCTAGAGAATAGATAGTCTATATATATATATATACATATAGTATTACAGTATTTTCACCACCATCGAGCTATAATCGATGGATAGGCCCCTATTGGGAAACATCTGATCAAATGGTAAGTTATATACCGAGCCTACTGTGACCGAGCGCCTACGAGTGAGTCCAAAATGGATGATATACAGAGCCTAGTATGGGAAAGCGCCTGTGACCGAGCCTACTACGGCAGAGCAGTTACACATACCAAGCCTTATAGGGTCGGACAACTATTTTACTTACTATATTGAGAGAGATGAGTCAGTATCAGCAGTTAAGCATATCCTAAAGTATATTTCACTCCTAGGTTACATTCAGTTATTATTGTGCACAGTGAAATTAGGGGACCGATTTTCCCCCGATATGATGCTTCGAGAGAAACCCCGGAGGCATGAGATCTCGGATCGGTCGCTTCCCTCGAAACCTATTGTCACACCTCCTTTTGGCGCTACCGCACCCCGCGAAGGGCGTGGTAAAGTGAGTTTTTCCAATTAAAGGACAATCGAAATGGGATTCGTTTATTAAGAGATTCAGAGTCGCCACTTGAGAGATTTATGGTGTCCCAAGTCACCGGTTTGAATCCCGAATCGAGGAAAAGATTGACTCTATATTACAGTCTGCGCACCAGAAATCCGGATAAGGAATTCTGTTAACCCGGGAGAAGGTGTTAGGCATTCCCGAGTTCCGTGGTTCTAGCACGGTCACTCAACTGTTATATTCAGCTTAATTATCTAATTTTAAAACATTTGAACCTATGTGCCAATTTTAACTTTGAACCGCTTTTATTATTATTATTTATCAAAAGACTTACAACGTCGTGAAAATGGGTCTCGAACCACGTCAAATCAATGCACCCATGGTTATTGACACGTTTCAACTTTGTTGAGATTTAGATTTGGGTCACATAAATGTGCACCCGAGTTTAGGGAGATAAAATTATTAAATACGCGCCTAAAACTACTAACGCATTATTATTTTGAGAAGGCCGTGAAATTCGCTAAACGGCCTGTCCCGAAATCTAAGCGTTTAAAATAACCATCTTTTGAGGGCCCCGCAATTTGCGCGTTATTTGGCGAGGCTCGTCCCATTTATTATTTAAAGGCTAATTAACCGCTTTTATTATTTATCATTTTAAAAGAGAATTGCAACGTCGTGAAAAGGCATCTCGAACCACGTCACAATCAATGTACCCGTGATTATCGACACATTTCGACTTCGTCGAGATTTGGATTTGGGTCACATAAATGTGCACCCGAGTTTAAGGAGGTAATATTAAAAGGCGCGCCTAGAGAGTCTAACGCGTTATTATTTTGGGGAAGGCCGCGAAATTCGCTAAACGGCCCATCCCGGAATCTAAGTATTTATTATAGCCGTTTATTGAGGGCCCCGCAGCTTGTGCATTTTATTTGGCGAGGCTCGTCTCAATTCTATTTTTTAAAGGCTTATTTAAACTAAAAGCTCGGAGGGCCATAAACTGTTTGTTATCTAATATGGCCCACCTATTCAACTAAGAATTATGGATATTCAAATTAAACTAGTTTGAAATTAAGTGCTCATAATTTATTCAACTTTCGAACCACCAAACCGACTAATAACTTGTTCAAATCATTGGAGCCTCTAATTCGACAAACTAGTCCAAGGAACTATTTATAAGCGACATTACGAGACAAGAAACTTCGAAAAAATTAACTGTCATGTCTCATTACGGAATTCAATAAAATGAACTGATTTTGAAAGCAAACATAAGCTAATGAACCATACATTTCATTCGAATCTTCATTCAGAGGTTCATGGGCAGATTCAACAAAATTTCAACTAAACAAATACACTAACAATTTCAAACAATCATGTACCATATAACTTCATTTCTTCAAAATTTACTACGCAAAACTGAACAAAAGACAAGACAAGAATACGACCTTAAAAGAATAAGTTAGAACCTGGATTGTTTGATGGCTTTAATACTCAATAACGCACAGGACCGTGAACAAGATTTCAAATGGAAAACCTCGTCGGAAGGACCTCGACGGACTCAACCTCAGAACCGCTGAACATCGATTGATTTCGGCTATTTTTCGAGCTGATTTTGGACTATTTTAGCTGGGTATTAGGAGAGGAAGGGGACTAGTTTTTTTAGAATGGAGAAGAATAAGAACCTTCAAGAGGGTCGTCCCTCACTGCCCCTGTATATCTTGTGTATACGAAATGTATATCCAGTGTATACCCCTTATCTCAGGTCCCTTTTTTTTATCTGTCCTCTCTCTCAATATCTCCAGATCACTCTCTCTTTCTCCCTTTTTAACTTACCTTGCAGAATGGGGAGGTACGACATTTTTCTTCTTTTTCAGTGTATATCTACTGTATATTCAGTGTATACAGAATGTATACCGATCTCTCCTCTCCTTCCTCTCCCAGAATTTTTCGTTATCTCCCTTATATTTTGACCTCCCCCTTCTTTTTTTACATCCTCTCAGATTCAACCTTTAAATAGGCATCAAATTAGTGCATTTTTCATTACAAATTATACTTTTAACTTATTTAATTATCCACTAGTTAGTGTTATTATTTAATTTTCATTAGTGCTAGTTTACCCTACCAATATAGAAGCTTCCTAAGTTAGGTAAATACCTTATTTTTTATTTTTTATTTTATAAAATAAAACTAAAATTAATTTCTATCCCCAAATTATCCTAGAAAATTAAATTAATTAACCCCAATAATTATTACAACTAAAAACCAAATTAAAAGAAAATTGCCAAAATTCTACAATTGATGAATTTTTTATGATGTTTCTATTTATTTTCAAATAACAACTTTCTTAATTAATCCTAAAAATGTAAAATAAAATCCTAAATGCAGATGAAATATATTTTTTATATTTTATGATTTAAAATAAATGTCAAAGCTAATCCTAATTAATTAAACTAAACATGAAACTATTTTATTTTTTTTAAATTTTTTTTTTACATTTTTATGAAAACTACATAAACTAAAATATTTTTAGTAATTTTCATTTTTTCTTGTAATAAAAAAAAATCAAAATGAGGTGAAATAGCTATATTAGACCTAAATTAAATATTTACGCTAAAATGTAAAAATTCTTGGGGAGGGTCAAAAATCACACGTCTACAGCTGCCCATCTTTGACTGAAAATACGAAGAGTTTTCAGACAAAGAACGACTAGACAGGTATTTTGACCCGAACCTTATTTGGAGAGACTAAAACTTCAGAGAAAGGAAGAGAATGTGACCGAGCCCTGGTATCTGAGCTGCCTACATATCCTTAGCTATAAAGGAATCAGGCCACGTGTAGTTCAGAGGTGAGTGAGATAATAGAGCATACCGAAGTGAAGAGCCGATCGAGGTTCCGTTCCGTCAAGGTTCCGGTCTCTGGTCCTGCCATTACATCAAAATCAAAATTTGAAAAAGACAAACTAAGTACATCAGCTACTAGTTACAAGGTTCCTATCTATGAGTCTTCTGAAGCTTGATCTCGAGTCTTGAATGGTGCTTCATGTGGACTCTAATCTGAACATTGATACTTGCCAGTTGTAGGTACTAGTTCATCCTTTTCGACTTTCTAGATCAGGACCAGGTATGCAGTTCTTGTGACCCCGGCCATGCCTTGAGCAGACCATATCTTTTCTCCACTTCTGCATTTGGATTAATTTCTTGCCTTTCTCCTTTTTACTTTTTCTTGTTTTTTCTTTATTATGATTAACTTTTGTTGACTCGAACTTGAACTGATTACTTCCTTCTGGCTTCTGAATTTGGATTTATGCTGGGGATTTTTGTGGCAACCCTCCGCTCTTCGGGAGGGCTCCTGACTTCAAGACTTGAAATGTAAAAAACTGAAATGTATTCCTCCGTTATAAGGGCGGGCTCCCGACTTCGAAATTTGAAATTTAAAGAATGAATGATTACCATCTTAGGAGAAAAAATCATCTGACTAAGATTTTGACGCTAGGAGATAATTCATCAGACTAGGTCTAAATTTATGTGATCTCAGGAGAAAGATTCATCAGGCTGAGATTTTGATATCTTAGGATAAAGATTCATCAGACTAAGATTTTGACGGTA
>MU762208.1:141966-152798 GCA_026770625.1 Nicotiana glauca | reverse complement strand
TTGTTCAAATCATTGGAGCCTCTAATTCGACAAACTAGTCCAAGGAACTATTTATAAGCGACATTACGAGACAAGAAACTTCGGAAAAATGGACATTCATGTCTCATTACGGAATTCAATAAAATGAACTGATTTTGAAAGCAAACATAATCTAATGAACCATACATTTCATTCGAATCTTCATTCAGAGGTTCATGGGCAGATTCAACAAAATTTCAACTAAACAAATATACTAACAATTTCAAACAATCATGTACCATATAACTTCATTTATTCAAAATTTACTACGCAAAACTGAACAAAAGACAAGACAAGAATACGACCTTAAAAGAATAAGTTAGAACCTGGATTGTTTGATGGCTTTAATACTCAATAACGCACAGGACCGTGAACAAGATTTCAAACGAAAAACCTCGTCGGAAGGACCTCGACGGACTCAACCTCAGAACCGCTGAACATCGGTTGATTTCGGCTATTTTTCGAGCTAATTTTGGACTATTTTTGCTGGGTATTAGGAGAGGAGGGGGACTGATTTTTTTAGGATGGAGAAGAATAAGAACCTTCAAGAGGGTCGTCCCTCACTACCCCTGTATATCTTGTGTATACGAAATGTATATCCAGTGTATACCCCTTATCTCAGGTCCCGTTCTTTTTATATGTCCTCTCTCTGAATATCCCCAAATCGTTCTCTCTTTCTCCTTTTTTAACTTACCTTGCAGAATGGGGTGGTACGAAATTTTTCTTCTTTTTCAGTGTATATCTACTATATATTCAGTGTATATAGAGTGTATACCGATCTCTCCTCTCCTCCCTCTCCTAGAATTTTTCTTTATCTCCCTTATATTTCGACCTCCCCCTTCTTTTTTTACATCCTCTCAGATTCAACCTTTAAATAGGCATCAAATTAGTGCATTTTGCATTACAAATTATACTTTTAACTTCTTTAATTATCCACGTTATTATTTAATTTTCATTAGTGCCAGTTTTACCCTACCAATATAGAAGCTTCCTAAGTTAGGTAAATACCTTATTTTTTATTTTTTATTTTATAAAATAAAACCAAAATTAATTTCTATCCCCAAATTATCCTAGAAAATTAAATTAATTAACCCCAATAATTATTACAACTAAAAACCAAATTAAAAGAAAATTGCCAAAATTCTACAATTGATGAGTAAAATTACAACATGACTATTGTTTATGATTTTTCTATTTATTTTCAAATAATAACTTTCTTAATTAATCTTAAAAATGTAAAATAAAATCCTAAATGCGGATGAAATATATTTTTTATATTTTATGATTTGAAATAAATGTCAAAGCTAATCCTAATTAATTAAACTAAACATGAAACTATTTTTGTATTTTTTTTTATATTTTTATGAAAACTACATAAACTAAAATATTTTTTGTAATTTTTATTTTTTCTTGTAATAAAATATAAAAAAAAAGTCAAAATGAGGTGAAGTAGCTATATTAGATCTAAATTAAATATTTACGCTAAAAAGTAAAAATTCTTGGGGAGGGTCAAAAATCACACGTCTACACCTATCGATACCCTGCCCAAATCAAACATTGGCTAAGGCCCCAATGAACGAAGGTATCCCCCGAGGGGTGTACCCGGGGTCGATGAAATCTATCCAAGCTGTTCAACGCCAGCCCTCATACGACGTAAGGATAATGGGCTGTCACATCTCATTCTGTTTTGTCGTACTATGTATTTCATACTAAGTTTGGACGTCCCCTTTATATAAAAGAAGGCTCACCAACACCTTGTAAAAGAGCCTCCAATTGTCTTATTCAAGTGCAATAATATCTTCTCTCTCTCTTTTCTCTAAACTTGCTTATCCCCTTGGACTCAGAATCATTTATTGTCAGTCATTCTTCTTGTTTACCATTCTTCGAGGTCGTCTCCGTATTAGTCGCATCTTAACTTGTTTCTTCGTTGTCTAGCTCATTATTGGCCAAAAGAGCCCTACCTAGTTATCTCTTAAGCTATTATCTCATCCCCAACTGTCCCCGATAGTTCGAGATTGGCATCAACGCCGACCCCGAGGCCCTATCGATCATCTCGGCCCCCGGGCAACATGCCCCTTTGGCTTGGTTACTACCTTGTTTTAACTCACTTTTCGTCATTATACTTCATGTTTTTAACACTAACTGCCCTAACCAACTAGCTCGGGAATGGATTACGTATTTTTAGAATCCCATTTATAAATTTAATTATTGTTACCATTTTCACGGTAAACAGTTTGGTGCCCACAGTGTGGCTAAAAATAATAGTGATTATTTTCTTGCTAGTTTCATCATACGAACGCACGTTATCTTTCATACTTTTTCTTGCCTAAGATCCTTTGATTGCAGGCCAAAATGTCCGGCTCGATAAACAGAGTTGAGAATGACAACCTCGAAGATCATGGGGAAAGCGGTGTGGCTATCTTGGCCGCTGGAGCACCTCTGCGGAATCCTCATGTTGCTCACGGACCAATCCTAGTGGACGTAGATTCACAGGACGCACAAAAAGTAGACAAAGCTTCTCACATCGATAGGAGCATACGACACAACGACCAACATAAAGTGCAAAAAACCCCGGCCCAGGAAGAACAGGAAGTAAGTCTTCATGTTATTTTTGAGATGTTGCAGGCACATCAACTGGCCATCGCTCAGCTACAAATCCATCCGAGAACCCCCAGCATAGTGGCACCAGAGACGGCTCCTCTCGCCGAGCGAGTACTCGAAAGGTCAAGCAACAACGGGTCAGTTGCTGATCCCGCCATCGTAAAAATGCTGGAGGACCTCACCAAAAGGATCGAATCAGGAGAGAAAATGATCGTAGCCAACGATAAAAGGTCGAGACCTATAACTCTAGGGTCGATCAGACCCCAGGTGCGCTCCCAGTCCTCAAAGGCTTGGATTCGAAGTAGTTCATTCAATGGCCATTCCCCGAGGAAGCGGCCCCGAAACCCATTCCGAAGAAATTCAGGATGCCAGAACTCCCTAAGTACAACAACACCTCCAACCCCAACGAACACATCACTGCTTACACCTGTGCAGTAAAAGGAAACGACATAAATGTTACACCCCAGGTTTTCGTGTGTGAAAGTACACCATAAGTAAAAAGCTGAAAGTCAGAAAATGAGATTTATTTTGGGATTATAATTATTACGCTATTTATATCAAGCGATAAATAAGTGCTATGAAGGATAAAAGGGTACGCGGATTAAAGAAAAGGAGTTTCGTTGAAAGTGGCCAATTTGAGATAAAATACGGGTCGAGTGATAATATCCAATAATTATAAACAGGTACCATGCAAGGTACCATATGACCACAGTAGTATAATATGTAAAATATATATGAAGTATTTTAAAAATAAATAGAATTTTAAGTAATTTGGGGCAATTTCTAAATTATGCGGGTAATTGATTAATTATCAGGTGACATAACATTACCCGGTTAACTAATAAGTGGATAAATAATTAATAACTTAACCCCAACACGTGGCAAAGTGCCACACACTTAGAAAAATGACTAAGTAGTCATAATTCTAGGTGGCAAGATAGGCATAAATAAGAATAGATAACTATCCAAGTTATCTGTTACAAATCCATATGAATCAAATGATCCAAAAAGGTTATTCTTTCCCAACTTCAAAAGGAAACAAAAACGTTAATCATTCAATTCTTAAAAAGAATCAGAAACATTTTCCTCTTATAATTTCAAGGCATGACTTATAGTCTTAGCAAAATAAGACTTAGCTAGAGAAAAGAAGAGGAAAGCACATTCTGTCTTGGTTTCAAACCAAAGACGTTAACAGCAGAGTATTTCATCCAAAATCTTTAGCAACCTTTCAATTGAAATTTCATAAAGCAACCAATTTCGTTCCTGAATTTCAAGAAGACTTTCGGCCATATTTTGCAGAAGCAGATTCGTTCAAATAATATCGGGAATAGGTATGTTAAGGCTAAGCTCTTCTTTCATTTGGCATGATCTCGTCATTACATTCATATCCCGAAATTTACGTATATTTTGCTAGTTTCGCAAATTGCGTATATTTTTCTCGTATTGTAAGTTATAATATTCTCCTTATCGGGACTTCATATTCAGTTGAGTATTTCCTTCTTCCAGTCAAGAGAGCAGAGAGTTTATATATATACAGTATTAAAAGTATTTTCATTACCATCGAGCTATAATTGATGGGCAGGCCTCTATTGGGCAACCTCTGATCAAATAGTAAATTATATACCGAGCCTACTGTAGCCTAGCGCTTATTAGCGAGCCCAGTTGGCCGAGATACAGAGCCTAGTACGGCCGAGCGCTTATGAGCGATCCTACTACGGTAGAGCAATTATATATATATATATATATACACACACACACACACACACACACACACACACACCCCGATCTTACTGTGGCCGAGCGCTTATTAGCGAGCCCAGTTGGTTGAGACATAGAGCCTAGTATGGCCGAGCGCTTATGAGCGAGCCTACTACGTCAGAGCAGTTTTATATATATATATATATATATATATATATATATATATATATATATATATATATATATATATATATATATATATATATATATGTATATATATATGTATATATATCATGAGTAGGTCGGAGAGCCATTCCGATCACAATATATCCATTAGTAGAGGCTTGTAGACATATCTTGTCAGTTAGTGCAGTATGTTGGGCTTTCAGGCCTTGTATGTATAATTGGTTAATTTGTCAGCTGTAATAAATATGACGGCCTTATCGGCCAAGTTTTATTTTGATATTTAGTCAGCATTCGCTATCGTCTTGCAATGTGGCCCATGGCCAAAAATATGACATCATATGTTCAGAATCCCTTAGTTGCAAGTTGGTGCTCGGTTGAGTAAGGTACCGGGTGCTGGTCTCGCCCCCCAAATTCGGGTCGTGACAAAAGTGGTATTAGAGCAGTTCTGTCCTAGGGAGTCTGCAAGCCCTGTCTAGTAGAGTCTTATTTATGGGTGTGTCGTTCACCACACTTATAAGCAGGAGGCTACAGGGCATTTAAGATTGTCACTCTTTGTTCTTACTCTAGATCATGTGGTAGAGCTCAGTCATAGGACTTTAAATCCCTAAATCCTATTCGTAATAAGACGATACTAATATCCGGAAAGAATGTTGGAAAGAGAGAGAGTTGAGTAAGAGGAATTGGATTTTTGTATGATGCATACGATAAGTAAATATGAGGTCTTTAGCAGATCATGGGTGTGCTGAAAGGTGTATGCTTCCTGATAAGAAGCCTTAAGGCAAGAATGCCTTTCCATCATTATGGTAAGGACAATGAGAGATTAAGAGGACAAGTGCAAGTTTCAGCAAGTAAAAGGAGCAAGGTGAAAAAGGGTACGAGATACCCAGTTAATGAAGGTTAACAACGTTTATAATTGAGGCAGAGGAACATAAGCTTTTTGAGTTATATTCAATAGTAATAGAGGTATATACAATTGGTCGCACCCCTTCCAGGTATGCCCTATGGGAGTTAACAAAAGTAGTATAAGAAGATATGATGGGTGAATTGATTGCTTCAGTTGACAACTTCGAAGAATATTGCAAATGTGCTAATAAATCTCTTTATGAGATACGTAGATGGTGCACTCTAAAATAGTGCAGCCAAATATGAGTATTACAAAGACATGCACTATAAGCCTGGAAGGAATAAATATTACCTTAGTGTGGCTCGTGTCCCTAGTAAAGCGAGAGCGTTAAGTAACTTGAAGAGCCACTAGATGGAGCAAACAAAAACTAAAAGTGAAGGAATGTCGTATTGAAGTTTTCACAAGAAAATGGATATGCAGAAATATTAGTAGAATAATGAGAAGAGAGATAATGAAGCATTATGAATAAGGTATGCTACATGGATGAAAACGGTAGAGTGTTACAGAACCTATAGACAAATGAAGAAATAGACGAAAGGTGATGGGCCTTAAGACAACGAAAGAGTATATGCCTTAAGGTTATATCCTCATTTTGAGAAATAAGTTCCTGACTCCAACACGACTATCAGAGGGGAGAATTAATCCCAGAGTAACAGAAATCAATATGGACTGGTAAACAAGATAAACTAAATATGAATTAAGGACTGAATGATTGGAAAGTACTCGACATCATGGGAATTTCAGATTTCGTTCCGGCAGTAATAGAATGGACCACAGGAGAAGATTTACGATGAATTCAGAGAATAGTCATTCAGGGAGACGCTTTCCTAGAGCAAGAAGTGTGAGCAAAGTTAAGCTTAAGAAACTGTATGTGCCAGTTACGCTAAGTGTCACCCTCGCAAGAAAGGGAATTTGTCATCCTTTGTACAGAAGAATTGCCGCAAGGCGAGTAAGAATCATTGATGTTGAGAAACAACGCCAGAGATGAAGAGGTAAAATATCTATAGGTAGATCCCCGTGGCTTCAGCTTTTAGTACACCCCTAAAGGGGGGAATATGGAGTAATGTGGCATTAAGTCAAAATTAAGTGGTTCTAGTGACTATGAAATGGTAAAGGAAGAATGCGATAAATGAAAGAGTAATGAGATGACACTTATCCAAATCTTACAGATACGCTACGATTCAAGAATATTATGCAAGCACGACGTCAAGGAGAGGAAGTAAAGGTTCCTGCCCGAGCTGTTATTAATAAATAAGGAGCCAGTGCGAGACGTAAGTTAAAACAAAATAAATAACCCAATAAAGATTACGAGGAATATTGGTATGAGAATGGGCCAACGCGTAGTTAGTAATTGGTTAGGAAGATATCAGTTATGGCTAACCAGGAGGTTACAGACGAGTCATCAGATCGTATAATATAAACATAGTAAAACCCAACATGGAGAATTCAGCCTCGGAGAATATTGTTATAATACTCGAGATATATTCAAACAAGAGTCGGAGTAGCTAAAGGAACCGTATGAGTGTTACGGGGATAAAAAAAGTGCCACTGGGAAGGCAGTCAAAACATCAGTTCAGAAGCAACTATAGAAGCATAAGGGCATGGAAGTTAGCAACTACAAATGATTATATACAAGTAATGACATCAAAAAGGTCCGTAATAAGCTCACAGCTTTACGAGAGTCAAGGGTTCTCCCTATGTACTACAACGAAAGACTAGCTGAGAAAATAAGGAAGAAGGCTTCAACCTAAGCACAACGACCCAAAGAGGAAATGGTCGTGTACCGACAGTCTCATAACAACATTGTAAGCTTCAAAGGAAAGTGGCACCTACTATGGCTAATGAACGAGAAGTAAAATTAAAAGTAATATTCGAGATCATATGAGTTGCATGAAAACTCTGGTATGCATAGGAACCAAGATAAGCTAAGTATGGATGTACAAGGGGCAGAAAGACCAGGAAAAGTAATTGCACACGTTTAAAGAAAGTTGATATGGAATGAAATGAATTATTAGATCAATGATCCAGAGTTAGTACGTTAAGGATACACTTGAGATTTTGGAGCATTATCCAGGTAACATATCTGTTGATAATCATACAGCCATAGAAGACTCCAATATCAGTTAAAAGAAAGAATTGAGCCCAAGGCATAGACAAAGGATTGAATTGTTAGAAGATTGTATCATGGATATTCCATAATGCCCATGAAAGGCTAAGGTAATAACCGATACCATGAGCCACGGATCGGAAGATAGCTTAAGCCTATAAAAAGGTTGATCAGGAGGAAGAGGAAACTAAAGAATTACATCACCTCAGTAAATCAGGAGTCTGATTATTGGAGCTAGAGAAATTATAGAAGTTTTGTTGGAGAACATGACAGAATCACTCGTAAATAGCATAGGTATAAGAGAGATAGTACAATATCTATATTTTATAAAGGCTATACGATGAAGCCAACTGAAGAGTACCGGCCTCATAAGAAGTCAGTATGAAGCTCCCATAAGATTGCATATGAACCAAGGGTGCAAGTATTATAATAAAGCTTTAGGTTGTGGAGATAAATTATACCTATGTTGAAGGGAGTTATAAAAGAGATAGAAGAATGTGAGGCAATATTTTAAGGTAAGTAAGGAAAAGGTGAACAATGTACAAGATACTCAAATACAGAAGGTTATGAATAGTCCATAATGCAGATAAGAGGCTAGAAGCGTGGGGATTCAATATCCAGGAATGATAGCAGCATCGTCAGTGGCATACCTTCCAGCCTATGGTTTCTAGGTACCGAAAGGTCTAATTAGAGAATGAAAGCGCGAGGATTAATTAGAGACGATGTGATGTCTCGATGTTCTAGAAAATCATAAGGAAATTGGTCGCAAGCTAAAGTATGATAGAACGACAAGGTTTTAGAAAGACAGAAATAAGGATAAGAAAAGGGAGAGTGAGAAAATGACAAAAATGGAGAAGTCCTCGGGATTAAGCCCGTGAAAAAAAGGGAGCTGATGGGTTCTCTAAATTATATAAAGCTCAGTATAGCCTGAATGAGCTCAAAAGAGTCTATAACTAGAAGCATCTAGAAGAATGGAATGTTGACCTGGTAATAAAATAAGGTTGTAATTGTGACAGATAAAAGATGATGTTTGGACAGTTGCTTCAATAATGATTTGAAGGAAAAAAAAGAGAGGGGGAGGAGGAGAAAAAATTTCGCGGATGGCATGGGATTAGAGTACCCCCATAAGGTGAATCACATTGAGATATTATGAAATACGATTACGGAAGTCACTTCAAGTATTCTCGATGCAACATAAGCTCTAGTAGCAAGATATTACGTAAAAGGTTTCAGTTATCAGTGGTGGATTGTAGATCGATATTGAGGTGAATCAATAATGGATGGATAAAAGTTACAAAGTATGAAATGAGGTTAGGTTGTCACTTTTAAGATAAGCAATAATGAGGTAGCATTAAAGGATTTAGACTTATACAAATAGGATAAGCAACGAGAGTAAGTTGGAATATGGTAGCAGACCTCAGTAACGATAAATCGAAGTAAAAGTTAGATATAATATGACCTATATTGATACAGTAAAGTCATACGGATGGATAAACGGATCCGTGGAATAAGGTATAGCAATATTCGTGAATTCAACAAAGTAATGAGCGAAGAACTTCAGTATACCTATAGATGCCCAGAGGGACATCTTGTCAAGCTCTGTTCACAAAGTAAGGCATAAAGATTAGCTAAAAGCTGGAGGAAAAAGGAGAGAAGAATTGCATAGAGACACTTACAAGGTCAGAATCATACAGGCTGCATAAAAGAAGGTAGCAACAGTAATGAGATTGGAAGGATTCTAGCCACAAGTCATGGCATAAGAAAGAGGCCTAAAAGGGGAATGCCCTGGCCCTTGGATTTATTCAGAGAAAAATTGCCTAAATGGCAATGAAAGTATTAAGGTATTCACAAGAGCTATAAGTTATGAAAATGATAAAAGCACCAGTCAACATTCGAGGAAGAATGTTCCAAAGAGGGGAATGATGTTACACCCAGGTTTTCGTATGCGAAAGTACACCATAAGTAAAATGATGAAAGTCAGAAAATGAGATTTATTTTGGGATTATAATTATTACGCTATTTATATCAAGCGATAAATAAGTGCTATAAAGGATACAAGGGTACATGAATTAAAGAAAAGGAGTTTCGTTGAAAGTGGCCAATTTGGGATAAAATACGGGTCGAGTGATGATACTCAATAATTATAAACTAGTACCATGCAAGGTACCATATGATCACGATAGTATAATATGTAAAATATATATGAAAATATTATAAAAATAAATAGAATTTTAAGTAATTTGGGGCAATTTTTAAATTATGCGGGTAATTAATTAATTACCGGTAACATAATATTACCCGATTAACTAATAAGTGGATAAATAATTAATAACTTTAACCCTAACACGTGGCAAAGTGCCACACACTTAGAAAAATGACTAAGTAGTCATAATTCTAGGTGGCAAGATAGGCATGAATAAGAATAGATAACTATCCAAGTTATCTGTTACCAATCCATATGAATCAAATGATCCAAAAAGGTTATTCTTTCCCAACTTCAAAAGGAAACGGAAACGTTAATCCTTCAATTCTTAAAAAGAATCAGAAACATTTTCCTCTTATAATTTCAAGGCATGACTTATAGTCTTAGCAAAATAAGACTTAGCTATAGAAAAGAAGAGGAAAGCACATTCTGTCTTGGTTTCAAACCAAAGACGTTAGCAGCAGAGTATTTCATCCAAAATCTTAGCAACCTTTCAATTGAAATTTCATAAAGCAACCAATTTCGTTCCTGAATTTCAAGAAGACTTTCGGCCATATTTCGCAGAAGCAGATTCGTTCAAATAATTCCGGGAACAGATATATTAAGGCTAAGCTCTTCTTTCATTTGGCATGATCTCGTCATTACATTCATATCTCGGAATTTACGTATATTTTGCTAGTTTCGCAGATTGCGTATATTTTCCTCGTATTGTAAGTTATAATGTTCTCCTTATCGGGACTTCATATTCAGTTGAGTATTTCCTTCTTATATATACAGTATTAAAAGTATTTTCATTACCATCGAACTATAATCGATGGGCAGACCCCTATTGGGCAACCTCTGATCAGACGGTAAATTATATACCGAGCCTACTTTGGCCGAGCACTTATTAGCGAGCCCAGTTGGCCGAGATACAGAGCCTAGTGCGGCTGAGCGCTTATGAGCGAGCCTACTACGACAAAGCAATTATATATATATATATATATACCGATCTTACTGTGGCCGAGTGCTTATTAGCAGCCCAGTTGGTCGAAACATAGAGCCTAGTATGGCCGAGCGCTTATGAGCGAGCCTACTACGGCAAAGCAGTTATATATATATATATATATATATAT